>VZRI01011496.1:18262-50466 GCA_013397515.1 Upupa epops
GCCGTGTTTCGCAGCTGGGGGGGGGTCTGGAGCTCAGGGGTTGGGGTTGGACTTGATGAGCTCGCAGGACTTTTCCAGCCTAACCAGTTCTTTGATGCCTCCGCCAGAGGGGCTTCTGCTCAGAGAATGGGAGCTCCGTGCAGGACGGGGTCACGCATGGAGCTCCTGGGTCATGCACGGTCTTGCAGAGAGTTCAAATGCTGGGGCAGCTGTTGCAGCCTGCAGAAGGTAGAGGAGCTGCAGCAGCTCCCAGGAAGTGTTTGGGGTGACCACGGGAGATGCTGAACGTGCGCAGCCTGAGCCGACTGATAGTGCTGCTTTGTGGGGCAGCCACTGTTCTGCCTGAGAGTCCTGTTGAAGCTGCTGGTTGATGGTGGAGAGGGAGAATCTGCTGTGGTGTGGAGCTTGCTGGTTGCTGAGAGTGGCCCGTGGCTCCTCCAGCACAGCCATGGACCGTGCTTGAAGCATGGTGTTCTCGGGGCCAGTTCAGAGGCAAGCTCGTTGTGAGCCTTACTGGTCACAGCTGCTTGACAGTTTAAGGGGGAGGACTCCTGCAAGGGCATCCTGAGTTCTGATGATAAGGCCAAGGGCAAGGACTTGTCTTTGATGGACTGAGGAAAGGTCTGTCTTTGTGATGGGGTGGGAGCGGGTGGTCTGCTCGTGCCCCTTGCTGGAAAGCAGTGGAGCTGCCCAGGGTGGTTTGTGGGGTGAGGCTGTGTTGGAGAGCACAGCAAGAGGAGCCTGGAGCAGGAGGTGCCTGCACTGCAGCTCGCTGGCTCGTGCTGGTTGATCCCGAAGTGAAGCTGTGGGGTTCGGAGGTTTGTTGCTCCGTGTGTGCTTTTACCCACCTCTTTATTCCTAAAGTAGCCATGAGCAGAGCCCTCCCCTGCTGGTTGGGCTATAAGCGCTGCTGACCCCTTCCAGAGCTCTTAAAATAGTGCCTAATATTCGTGACATTTTGGAGGAGCATAGTTAAAATTGTCATCGCCGGTCCAGTGGCATTGGCATGTGGGTCAGGGTTTGCTGGAGAAACTAAACATAGTCCCAAAGGCAAGATGGGTTGGATCCCGAAGTTGGGATCTGGAGGTCCCGGAGGGAGCTATGAGCTGCTTAGACTTGCTCTGGTAGAAGTGGTGACTGCTGTTCCCAGTGGTGCCGGCATAGGTGGGGATTCCCAGTGTCTCTGCTTTGGGAACCCATACCCCATAACCTCTGGACCGCTGGTTTCCCTAAGGAAGCCGAACCAGACAAACTCCTTCCATTCCCAGATGGGATTGCAGCGCCCTGGTGTTTCAGGAAGTCTGGGGCTGGTTGGGTCTCAGTGGCCAGTGCAACCACAGAGAAAGGCAGAGAGGAGGAGGTGAGGTGGGGGACGTGTTCATGTCACCCCATCCTCAGAAAGAGGTGAGGGGCAGGTGCCGCAGAAAGCGGGGAGGTTTGTGTGCGACGGAGGCCAGAGGGAGCGACGGAAAACAGCCGGCAGTGCTGCAGGGTCTGTGGAAGGTGGGAGCAGAGCCCTGGTGAGGAGGGCAGCTGAGCATCCCGCCGCAGAGAGGTTTTCCTTTTAAATGGCCCTGTGGGGTAGGCGCTGACTGGCTGAGAAGGGAGCCACTCATAGAGAGCACGGGGGGAATTCTGGTGGCACCAGGAATGCTGTTGGCAGGGTTGGTTTTAGAGGTGCTGTCACTGCCCTCACCACGGGAGCTTCGCGTTCAGCTGGAGTGAGGGTGATGCTGGCACTGGCGCTTTCCCCTCCTCTATCCCAGCCTTTAATTCCAAACTCTGCTGTTCCTGCCGGCGGACAGCAAGCAATTAAAACACGGGCGCTGCAGCCCTGTCGCTGTGTTCCCAGGTCACTGTTCCTCTGTGTAAACAGGACAGCTGGAACCCTCGGGAGCTGCTGTTGCAGGTCTCCCCTGCTCTTTCCAGGCAGGGAGGCAGCCCTCAGTGTTTCAGCCGCGAAGCAGTCTCCCTGCAGCCGGAGGGTGAAGCCATCACACGGAACTGAAGGTCGGGGCTGCAGAAGCTGGCAGAGCGCTCAGCCCTGCGCCCTGCAGAAGGCTGTTGGGCGCAGCCCCTCGCTCAGGGACAGCCACCCATGAGGGGCCCATCAGAAGGGTATTGCGAGCGAAGCCATCCAGTCCGAACAAGCTCGGACAGAGGCGAGCTCCGCTGCCTCCTTCCTTGTCTCCTCCTCAGGCTTTGGCTCCCAGCAAGGCTGGTTTTTCTTCTCTCGGAGTGGCTTGTCCCAGAGGAGGGGCTGCTGGTCTGAACTCAGTGCTGGCATCGAGCCCTGCTAGGGCTGTGGGCTGGATTTGGCTGCTGGAAGCTTGGCTGTGGGCACTGGAGTGATGGATGAGGACGGAGTGGAGGGGGATTATCCCGTGTGGAGTTGCTTTATCTGCCCCTGGGAGCCAGCGGTCTCCTGCCCCGCTGTGCTGAGCATCCCTTGCTGATCCCCAGGCTCCAGTGCGGATCAGGGTGCCATGGGCACAGAGCTGCTGTGGCCCCCCACAGCCCCCTCTCAGGTTGTTTGGGTGTTTTGGAGGCCAGTAATCAGAGCTGGAGCTGTCTGCAGGCTGGTAACTGATGTGAAGTGCTGCCTAGCGCAGCAAAGCCCGACTCTGAGAAGGTATGGGCTGCATCCCGGTGCACTGAGGGTCCTCCAGCTGCAGGCTCACACCTCTGGGCAGGCTGTGCTCCCGGAGCATCTCCGAGAACGCCCCACAATTGGTTGGGATTCTTTTCCCAGTCCCAGCCCGTTCCCCCTCGCGCCCTCAGTTTGGAGAGCCGTGCCGGCCCTGGGTCTGCCTGCATCGGAGGGGTTTGCCGTGTCCTTGGGGTTTTTTCACTTCTGCTCTTGTGAGGCTGCTGGAGGACTTGGTGTGGGCTGCTGCTTTCTTTGAGCCGCAGACCCTTTCTTGGAAAGGCCAGTGCAGTTGTTAAATCTCCGCGGTCTGCAGAGCCCAGCCCTCTTACCCTGCAGAGGATGTCGGCTGGTGGAAGGAGAGGTCCCTAGTGATGGCACATGCAGAACCCCTGTGGAACACATTTGGGGTGCCATGTGTGCACATCCAGGCAGGGGGGTTGTGTCTTCTGAGCTCAGATGAGATCGATCTGCTTAATTGTTTGGTGGTGCAGAGGCAGGACCCCCAGAAAGGATCCTTTCCCTGCATCTCCTGAGCAACTCGGATGCCATCGTGCCCTCCTGAGCTCTGTTTGGCTTAGCTACTGGTTCTTTAGGGTTTGATTTAGTGAGGTCTCACTCTGTAACAGCTGGGTGTCGAAACCTTGCTGTCCAGTTCTGTTGAGGCAGGTGATGGACTTCTCCAGCCCCTCAGGTCCATCAAGTTGCCACCAGCTGCTCCCTCTGCTTGCTGCGCTGGAGTGGAGTTGGTCCTTGGGATCTTTCCATGCTCCTGCTAATCAGCCTCTTAAAAATGTCTGTGGTGTGGAGGAGCAGGTATTTCTGTGCAACCCAATACCTTTAGGTAGGAGACACGCTTGAGGAGCAGGGCTTCAAGGAATGGACCCCAGGTGCTTGGCCCTGGCTGGACGTTTCCGTGCAGTCGCTGCATGAGGGTGCAGAGCCCGAGCGCCCTGCTCTGTATGGAAGGGAATGTGCCCCTCGAGTGGTGAGTTCAGCACACGGGTATCTGGTTTCTTGGCAGATCCAACACCCGGAGTATCTGGAGCGCTGCCTGCTCCAAGGAAAAGGGGTCGGTGTGACCTGCGCTGGGCCAGCGCTCACCCGGGCGGTGAAACGTGAGCCCTGGACCTGCGGACAGATTTACCAGCCCTGAATAATGTCTGTTGTACTGCAAGATCTTATCTCCCTAATGGCCTGCAAGAGGGGGCGACGCAAATGCCGTCCCTCCGCACCTGGGGGGTTTCTCCCCCCCGCTGGTGCATCCCTCGCTGCCGTTAACGGGCTGCGCCAGTCTGGGAGAGTTGTGGGAGCAGGTGAAAATCTCATTTGCTGCTGCCTTCTTGTTCCCCCGCAAAAGTTCTTCCCTGGTTTTGCTGAACAAGTAAAAGGAAAGGAGCCGTTTGCTCTGCGTGAAGCCCAGGTGGAGCGAAACCACCCTGCCACCCCCAGAGGAGCCCATGGCATCGCGTCCTTCTGTACCAGCTGGGCACCAGAGCAGGGTTTTACCCTCGTGTGCCTCTCTACCCACAGGTGCTGGTTGAGCGGGGACGCCCTGCAGCCAGGCTGCCTGCCAGCTGCTGCGGAGGCTTTGCAGTCTGGTGCTCTAGTCCTGTTAGAGCTCTGGGGAAGTGTCGGGGCTTGCCGACTGGGGGTTGGTCTGGATTCCGCGCGCAGCTTGGCCGTGGCTGACAGATGTGTCCGAGGCCCGCCAGCCCGTCCCGGCCTGCCCCCAGCACCCTGCCCGGGCGCTCAGCCGGCAGGTGAGTGCTGAGCACTTCTCCAGAAAGACGCTGGGACTGACAGTGGAAGGGCCTGCCTTGTTAAGGGGTAGATGTGCTCCCTGGAGGAGCCAGCTGAGACACCAAGGAAATAGCTGTGGAGCTGGCTGGTGGCCGGGCGCCAGGCACTGAAGGGCACCGGGGGCTGAAATGCCAGGGAGCACTGGCGCTGCTGGCACTTGAGCCTGTGGCGGCCGGGTCGCATGAATTATCGCTGTGCCTTCCAGCTAATTTTATCCTGTTGATTTTTCATGAATCATTTCCCATCTCTGTGGGCTAGAAATTGAAGTGGAAGTTTACTAGCCAGAATAGCCACATCTGCTATTCAGAAAGTGGCGTCTGGGGCTCTCTTCCTGCACACCCCCCACGCCTTCCCTTTCCCATTTTACCTCCAGCTGCACTCAGAGGGGTGAATCACTGGTGTCCGTCACCCACGGGAGGTTTGGAGGCACAGGCACGGGGTCCTGTGCGGGTGCTGACCGTGGGTGCGCGTCCCCAGCACCCAGCGATGCTGTCAGGGACGGACCAGGGCAGCTTCAGTTTCCTGTGAGTGCCTTTTAAAGCACGAAGGGCACTGTGGCGCCCTTCTCGCTCCAGCCTTTGTCTGCCCACAGATGAGTGAGAAGTCATCTGGGGGCAGATTCACCTCTCTGCTCTCCAGGAAGGCCGCTGTGCGACGGCAAGCTTTGCTTTTGCAGCCCCAGACGTAACCTCCCTTTGTGGAGCTGCGTGGGCTTGACTGCCACCGAGGCTGCCACCAGGGCCAGCAGCGATGAGAGGAGAGGCCGATGATAGCCACCCCCTGTAAGGAGGGACCCAGGGTGGTGTAGGAGCCGTGTGGGAAGGGTCCCGTGGGTCAGTGCTTAGGTAAGGACACGCTCCCTTGGGTGCTTGGTGAGTGAGGGAGGTCTCTGGTTTGCTGGTGTCCATTTTTAATAGCATCAGCGTAGGAGGACGGCGTCAGGAGGCTAGAAGAGTGATGGTGTTGGGGTGGCCTGAGCATCACCAGCACAACCCCTGTCTGGGGAAACAGAAAGCAGAATCATAGAATTGAGTCGTCCAGGTGGAAGGCGCCTCCGGGTTGCCAGGTCCAGCCGTCCACCCAGTGCCACTCGAACCCTGGTCTGGTGGAAGGGACTGGTGTTGTTCTCCAAGAAGCTCACTGCAGGCGTAGAGGAGGATGGGAAGTGATACACGGCGTGTGTGAGGCGGTTAACTGGGAGCATGAGAACCCAATTAACATCTCATGCCAAGGAATATCAATAAAACACGAGAGGCTTAGGAAGTGGAGCTGTGATTGATAGAGTCGGTGCCCCATAAATAAACCCAGGTGCCAGGGCCAGCAGCGGGAGGAGGGAGGGCGCTCTGAGCTGGAGCGGGGTGGGAGCACGCCGAGCAGCCAGCTGTCTGTGGATGAACCCCACCATGAACGTGGAACACGGTTCTCAGTGGCGGAAGGTGCAGCCTGTGGCGTCGCCGCCTGGGATGGGGAGAGCGCGTAGTTCAGCTGTTTTGAGATGGAGCTCGAGCGCCGGCACCACGCGCTGTGAAGACCTCTGAGTTTTCAGAGGAGTTGACTCAATGGCCCTTCCTGTGGGCCGAGGGGCAGGGAGAAGCCAGCTGCGCCTCGCGATGCGGCAGAGCGTGACTCACCGCTGGCAGGGCGCGCGGGGCAGAGGTCTGGTGAATCGCAGCCATTGATGGGGGCTCGATGGGGTAGTGTGGTTTGCTGGAGCCGCTGCAACAAAATCACTTCCAGGCGGACAAGGGGGGAGTTGTGGACCTGGAAAGGCATGTCCTGGGGAAGAGCCGCAGGGGGGTCAGGTCCCGAGATGGCCCGGCAGAGAGCCTGGGGGCTGGAATGGGCAGGGGGCTGCAGGGGTCTCTCCGTGCAGCCCTGAGCTGGCACAGACGGCGGTGGTTTGGGGCACAGGGATGGAGAGGCGGCTGTTCTGTGTCTGTAACCCCGGTCTTACACCAGCGTGGCTCTCTGGCGCCTGCAGGTAGAAAATTGGAGGAGATGGGGGTTAGCCACAGCAGAGCTGTGGTGCAGCGGGGGCTGGGCTGGGTGGGCACGTTTGCCTGTTGGCAGGGCAAGGGTAGGGGCAGGTGATGAGCGGGGGATCAGTCGGGTGGAGCCAGTTTTCCTCAGGCAGTTTTGTGTCACATCCTGATGCAGCAGCCGGCAGCATCTCCCACCCTCGCTAGCGCTTCAGACCAACAGCTCGGGGTTGTTTCCGAGGGTCTTGCCTCAGTTTCCCCTCTGAAGCCACTGGTTTGGTGAAGTGTTGCTGACCAACTACACTGCGTGATGGGTTGAACACCTCTCACATCCACTCGGGATGGCGGGAGCAGCTCCAGGTTGGCACCCGGGACTTTCCCTGTGCCCCGCCTGCCCAGTGGCACGGGGAGCCTGGTGCTGGGGCATCCTGTGCTCTGTGCTGCCTCGTTGCTGCTCGGTAGCAGGTCCATGACTTCTCAAGGCACTGAAACCCCGGGAGCTCTCAGCCCTCCCTGCTGCAGGAGGGATGAAGGATTTGAGGCCTCTCCCCAGGGTTTGGCAGAGCTGTGGTGAAACTGCTGGTGCCTGCGGGCCCTTTCTTGTAGACTTGGTGTTGGCCACTGTTCTGAGAACTCAGAACTCAAAGGACAGGCTCCGTGCTTCTGGTAGCCATGAGGCTACCAACTGTGTAGGGTAGCTGGCGATGATTTGAACGAGTCCTGGTGGCAACCCCGGCTGCTCCCGTCCCCTGCTGCCCATGTGCTGTCGCTTTCACTGGTGGAGTTCAAGCTTGTGGCTGCCCAGGCTGTGTTCAACGCCTGTCGGGGAAGAGCTCTGGCCTGGCATCAGGCCGAGAGATAGGTCACTGCCACCAGCCACAGCCACGCCAGGACACTGCTGCTGTGCCGGTGACTGCAGGACAGCCTCACTCTCAGGGGCATCGTCCCTCGGTGGGGAGGTGCAGCCTGTGCGGAGCAGCCTTTCTGGTGGGGCTGGGGCTGGTGTCTGTCGGTGGACAGTGGTCCTCGTCGAGCAGACTGCTTCTCCCTGTTACTTCGTGGGGTCTCTGGGTGCTCGCCTTGGCTGTTGGAGCCGTGTGGCTGGCGGGTGCTTCACGGGGGGACCCAAGGTGGTTGGCCTGACCCAGGACCCTGTGAAGCGAATTCACCTCTAGGAGGGCAGTCAGCTGGGGCTGGGGTGGTGGTGGTGGTAGCTCAGAGCCTTCAGTGCCGCTCTCGATCCCCCCTGACCCCCTCCTCAGTAGCCATCTGTTCCCCTCAACTCTTTCTGGCAATAACAAGCGACTGTGGAACAAGCCTGCGGGTTCGAGTCCGGCCTGCAGCTCGGCTGTGCGTTGGAGCGGGGTACGAGCTGCGCGAGACCTCCCTTTAGAAGCAGAGGGGATGACCTCCTGGAGGCCGGCCGTGAGGGACCGGGCGAAGGAGCTGTGTGCCGAGGAGGGGACGGATTCCTGCACAGCTCGTTCACATGCAAGAATGTCCCAGCCCGGGAAGCGTGCCAGCGACGTGTAGAAGTGGAGCTCTGTTTGGGAGGCCAGTCCGCGCAGATAAGAGTCCGCCGCTGTTAACCAGTAACTACAAGAGGGGCAGTGATACAGGCGGCGAGCTCCGAGACAGCAGCTCGCGGGCCCGGTCACGCCTGACCCCCTCTGAATGTTTTTCCTGCAGTAGGGATCAGCAGCTCAGATGGTCCTGTGTTTTCTACCTCCTTGACTCCGAGCGGTGTAGGGAAGCCACTGGCGACGTTCACGTGGCTGCGCAGCAGCATGAGAGGTCCCTGGGAAGAAAGCAGGAGAGGCTCTGTGGTGCCGCATATGAACCCAGCGATGCCTCGTGGGGTGTGTAGCTGCCACCCCGTGTCCTGGCCAGGAACCAGCAGCTGGATCCCCACAGCATCCCTCTGCCCGAGGGACGGTCCTTTGCAGCGTGCTGCTGGGATGTGCAGGGTTGCCGAGCCCTGGAACGGGTTGTCTGGAGAGATGGTTGGTCTCCGTCCCTGGAGGCAGACGTGGCACTCGGGGACGTGGTTTGGTGGTGGACTTCAGTGTTGTCAGGCAAGGCAACACAGAGTAGGGTGTGGGCACCTAGGGCTGCTGCAGCCCTTCTCTGAACACAGCAGCCCTGGGATGGTAGCCAGAAGGCGAGTGCAGCCCTGGGAGGTGAAGGTAGAGCTCCCGAGCGGGGCAGGGCAGTTATCTCGGTGCAAGGTGCTGCTCCCATCCTGCGGCCAGAGCAGCGTAGGAATGCTGCTGATAAGTTGGAGAGAGTTCAGGGAGGACTGTGCGAGGGGAGCAGTGTGCAGTGAGCGAGGAGCTCTGCGTGTAACAGGCACTGGGCTGCTCCATTCTTCCATTGTGTGGCTGGAGCTGTGCTGCCGTTTGAGCAGGAGCTCGCAGGAGGCGGTCGGGAGGAGGTCAGGCTGCACCACTGCAGGGCCCTTCCTGCTCCATAACAGGAGTCTCCACATGGGAAACGTGGGAACGTCAAAGCCATTGTCTCCTCAGAGACTGATGCCAGGCCTCCAAACCCGGTGGGGACCATCCACCTCTCCTGCACCAGCCCTGGGGCAGCACCCACCTCTTCTTGGTTTGTGACACGATCCCTCCTGAGCTGCTTCCCTGCAGACTCCTCAGGGAAAGGGTGCTCAGAGCCTGGACTGGACTGCCCAGGGCAGGGGGGGAGTCCCCGTGTCTGGAGGTGTTGAAGGACAGCCTGGCTGTGGCCCTGAGTGCCCTGGTCTGGCTGATGGGGTGATGTTAGGTGCTGGGCTGGGCTGGAGGAGCTCAGAGGGCTCTGCCAGCCTCAGTCACTCTGGGATTGTGTGCCCTGTGGTGGCAGCTCTTGGTGCTGAGAGGGAGGAAGGTTGTGGTGCCCTGGCCACTCGCTTCTCCTCACCGCTGCCTTTGTGTCTTTTCAGAACATGACTGAAAACTTGAAGGACTGTTTGATCCAGACCCAGGCTTCCTTAGGGGACATGGTGACCATCAAAACAGAGGCCTGCTCTCCCCGCCGGGACCAGGAGTATGGACAGCCTTGGTACGTGGCTCGCCTTTGGTCTGATGTACATCCCTCCCAGCTTAAAGCTTGCTTTGAGGAGTGCACTTGAACTTCTTGAAGTTCCTAAAACCTTCCCAGGTGAGATCTGTCTCTCTGCTGGTGGCGGTCCCCTCTGCCACGCTGCTGGGCCAGTGTGAGCCACGTGCAGAGAAGCTGTAGCTGCAGCCATGACCTGCTGTAGGCTGCAGCCTTGGGTCATCTCGGGGACCAGCATTTGGGAGGGTGGGCGGCGAGTCGGGTCACTGCTCTGCGAGGAGTGGGGCAGGTCCCGCTGCCTCTGCTGCTCTCTGCGCAGCCCGACACCTTGGGGAGCTCACGTCATCTTTCTGTCGTGTCCCCCCAGCTCCGGACGGCCTGAGCCACAGTCCATGGAGGTGGAGCCCAGGAGACTGAAGGGGAAACGGGAGTTGATCATGACCAAGAGCTTTCAGCAAGTGGATTTCTGGTGTAAGTGTCTGGTGGGCGATGGAGAGGCGATGGAGAGGCAAGCGCACTGCTGGTCACTGACCTGCGGGTTTGGAGCGGAAAACTAGAGCCCTGAACAGATGTTGCTGTCCCGAGGAAACGGCACATTTGGTAGGGAAGAGGCTGGGCAACAGCACCTTGTCCAGTGCAGGGGAGACGGGAGGTGGGAACCCGCTGGGAACTGGGTAATGTGTCTGGGAAAACCCCGGGAGCCCGTGGAACCCAAAGGTTTGAGGGCAGAAGTTGTGGAGGGAGCTCTTTGCCTCCATGTTCTTGAGAAGAGACAGAGCTGGTTATGCTGGCCGACCTGCAGAACTCGGGCTCGAGTCTGGCTGCAGGACGGGTGCCCAGGCGCAGGGTAAAGGCTTTCTGGTGAGGGTGTGCAGGGACTCTGGGCTCAGCTCCTCTCTGGGGAGGCAAACCTTTGGGCTTGAGGCGTCCTTGGCGGCCAAGTCGGATCGTGTGAGGAACCCCCAGCCTCCTTGACGTGCAGTGCGGGGAGATCCTGTCCCGAGCGCCGCGTGTCCTGCAAGCCCGCCCAGCCTAACCCCTGCTCCCCTTGCCCCGCAGTCTGCGAGTCCTGCCAGGAGTACTTCGTGGACGAGTGCCCAAACCACGGCCCACCCGTGTTTGTGTCCGACACCCCTGTGCCCATTGGCATCCCAGACCGGGCAGCGCTGACCATCCCCCCGGGAATGGAGGTGGTGAAGGAGCCCAGCGGGGAGAACGACGTGCGCTGTTTGAACAAGGTGATCCCCAAAGGGCACATCTTCGGGCCGTACGAGGGACAGATCTCCAGCCAGGACAAGTCGGCAGGATTCTTCTCGTGGCTGGTGAGTGACGGGTCTCCCCGACAAAGCGCCAGTCCCGCTGGGCAGGGGGGCGCTGGGGCCATCTTCCCCTCCCTGAATAGTGCAGTAGGTAGTCTGCTCTTAGGGTGCAGAGAAGGCGAAAGGAGACAAGGTGCTGTGGCTCCCCAGGTCGGGTCACAGCTGCAGGGACAAGGAGATTCGGTCTGCAGGAGCTGATGTGCATGCAGACTGCAGCACCAGACCCCGTGTTTGTAAGGCAGCACTCCAGGCCTTGGTTAGTCCCTGAGACAGGGCTGTCAGTGGGTCAGCAGCTGTTAATTATCGTGAGACACAGGTGGGATTGAGTTACAGGTGGGGAGCAGTGGAGAGCTGCTGATCTGAGCTGCTGCTCACGCTTCCCTGTCTGCAGTGAGTGTCTGTCTCAGCCCTGTCCTGGGAGGGAGGTCAATCTTCTGTGCCTCCGGGCTGTGAAGGGTCTTGTTGGCAGCACCCATGGTCCAGGTAGGGATTCCTCTGGGTGGAACGAGATGCCCTGTAGGTGCAGGAGCACAGCAGCCTGTGGTTCCAGGAGAGCTGAGGTTCATGGCATGGAGATTCTCGTCCTGACGTGAGGTGGGAGCGATTTGAGAGTCCTGGGTGTTCCCCTGCTGTCCCAGCAGCTCGCTGACGCGCTGCCTCTGCCCTCTTGTTCCTCAGATCGTGGATAAGAACAACCGCTACAAATCCATTGATGGGACGGACGAAACCAAAGCAAACTGGATGAGGTGAGTCCCGTTCTCTTCTGCCTTCCTGTGGGGCTCTGTCTTCCAGAGAGGGGCCATCAAACACTCCTTGCTCGTGCTGGTCCAGTGTTAGCTGCATCGAGAGCCCTTTGGGGGCGGATTCAGTGGCAGGGACCAGGCTGAGGAGGGGTGTGGGCAGGACGGTGGTCGTGTGGGGCGAGGACGGATGGTTCAGGTGACTCATCCGCTCTCACAGCCGAGGACAGGCCTCGCTTTGTTACCTTATTTATCTCTTACTGCTCAGATACCTGCAGTGCACTTTGCCTTACCCTCTTCAGGGGTTGTGGTGTCGTTTCCCGCTTGATGAGACATTGCAAGGGGGATTCTTCTGTTTGCTTTCTGGGGGGCTCCACCTGAAGCAGTTGCCTGTGGTGGCTGTGACTGGTAGGGTCAGCTTCACCCTTCTAGGAGCACGGAGCGAGTTGCTGGAGCTCAGGTGGGACTGCTGTGTGTCCCTGCCCTCCCTCTGCCATCCCCAGGCACTCTGAGCAGAACCCGAGTCCCAGTCAGGAGCAGGGCTGTGCTGGTTTGCCAGCTGCACCAGCAAGGGCGCCTGTTCACTGTGCAGCAGTGCCTCAGGTACTGGTGCAGTGTGTCGCTCCAGCAGCCTCCTGGGCTGGAGGCGCAGCATGCAGTGCCTCGTGGCGGTGGGGAGTCCCCCGGTTGGACCAGTCCTGCGCTTGGGGTGGGTTTTGGATGCAGTTGTCAGAAGGTGTTTGATGCAGAGTGAAGCACTGGGGATGACCCTTTGGTCTGGGTGTCTGGGGTTTTCTCTGAGGGAAGAGACACCATCAAGTACAGGTAGATGCAGGTCTGACCTCGCACTGCTTGTGCTCCCTTCGGGATGGCAGCTGCTGTGACACTTGGGTTCCTAAAGCGGACCAGATGGTCTCATTTTCCTGTACCAGTGGTGGATGAGGGAGCACGCCGAAGCTGGGCAGAGGCTGCTGGTGCAGCCCATAAAGTGGTACAAGGAGCAGACAGTGGGGGGACGGGTGCCTTGCAGCAGAAACTGCACGGCTCAAACATGAGAGGGAGGTTTGTGTGATCTGGGTGTGATCTGGGTGACGGTGAAGCTGAGGGAAAGCACAGTTCCAGCACTCTTTTTCCTACTGCCATGGACATCACCCTGCTGTCTGGGTTGAACAGGCACTGCTTACGGTTCCAGTATCAAAGAGCTGAGTGCTCTGTCTAACCCTGAGCTTGCCATGGTGAAGGGGTCACAGTTCTGTACGGCCTTGGCAAGAGGGGAGGTTACGGTGTGATAGGAAGGGCATGTTGGCACCTCTCTGGGGAAGGTTCTAGCAAAGGACCTGCGCAGGCTGTGCCACTCATCACTCTGCTTTTACTCCTGAAACCTTGCTTCTGGCAGCAGCAGTGTGTGTGTCAGACAGCTGGCAGCTCTCAGAGATGCCCTGGCTGTCTCGTGCTCCCACAGGAGCTGCCCTAGAGAAGCTGTGGGGCTCAGCTCTCTCTCTGTTGCAGACGCTGCTCTTTGCCGCCACTCACAGCTGCAGTGCTTTGCAAAGCAGATCTGCTCACCCACTGGGGAGGTGGGTATGGCGTGGGGTTGGCAGCGTCTTGTAGGTCTGGCTACTGTTTCTGTCATTTGGCTACCACATCCAAGTCATTTCCATGTTCCGCTGAGGACCGTGTGTATGCTGGGCTGCTCTCAAGCGACTCGTTACCCGGGGCGGTGGATGCGGGGAGGAAGGAGCGTGCAGCGTGGCTGTGGTGACTTCCTCTTGTCCTTCCCCTCTTCAGCCGGTGAGGTGCTGGGAGCACCTTCTCCTAGGCTGGCTGGTACGAGGGCAGCGCTCGCTCCACCCTCACAAGGCTCTGTGGTTTCCATTCGTGGTGGAACTCCGTGGCTCTGACCTGCAGGGGGGTGCAGACCTCCTCCGATTGGACTCTGCAGGGGAGCGCAAGGCGGCCGGTTAGCAGGGGTCGCAGTGCGCCGCGAGAGACGACTGCACAGGCTGCTGCTGGAGCTCTGGGGGCTTCTGAAGGGTTGGCAGACCCAGCTGCTGTCCCTGTTACTCGGTTGGCGGGGAGCTCTGACAAAAGAAGTACCTCACAAGTAAAATGGAAGTAGTTGAGGAAGTCTGGGGAACCCCGCTCGTGTAGGTATCCCTTGGCCAGACTGAGGTGGGGGACAGGCAACGCCTGCAGACTGGCGGTGCCTGACTGAAGTGTTGGGGTGAAGAACCTCCTGTGGGGGGTTTCCAGGCCACTTGGAGCATTTATACTCTTCTTGCTGTTAGTACCTGAGCTGCTGGGCTTCTGGCACTGACCGGGCTCATCCTTTCCCTCAGCCCAGGGGAAAAGGCTGTCACAAGGCTCCCTCACTTCTTCCTGCCTTGCCCTCCTGCCCCCTTTCCTCACCAAACATGGTAGCAGAGAGGTCACAGGGACCCAGGCTGGTCTGTGTGCTCAGGACCACCAGCCCATGCACATGTCACCGCGTTGACGTGGTCGTACTGAGGTCTTTGTCACCTTGCAGCAAGCAGCAGATGTCGTTACCACTGCAGACTGGCATCCGTGTGGAGCAGGGGGACCCTGAAGTCCTGGGGGATTGTGATCCCTGCAGAAAGCAACTTGAGAGCCCCTGGAAAAGCCCTGTGTTTGTTTTGCAGAGGCCAGAAGTGAGGCTGGTGGACACCTTTGTGGGGTGCTGTGCCCCAGTTCATAGTCGCAGCGTGTTTCTAAAGCTGGGCTGTCTTCATGCTCGTCTGCATCGGCCTGGGAATTCTCAGACCCGCAGCTGTGGCTCTGCTGGAGCTGCTGGAACCCACAGAGCATCCCCGGGGAGGGCCTTGCCACCATCAGTGACTGCTCCCCAGGACACCCTGCCACGGGGGAGGCTCATGTGCCTGCTGGGAGCCCGGCGTTAACTGGATTGTGGTTAAAAGTGGCCAGAGCTCACGGGCTCTGCGTAGCGGGGCTGCTCTTGGAACAGTCTGTAACAGCTCTCACCCAAGTCTTGCTAGAGCAAGTGAGAGTAAGTCCTGAAATCTGGGATCCAGGGCAAGCACAGGTCGTGTGGTAGAGTAACCCTGTCCGGGGTGCCTCCGGTCCTCCACTGGCGCAGCTTTGCCAGCGGCTGCAGGCTGGGGGCTCTGCAGAGAAGAGGGGAGCAGGTTCCCTCACCCCGCCAGCAGCCCCGCAGAGAGGGCTCTGCAGCTCCTGCTCAGCGCAGGGGCCTTTCCTTCCTTCGCCCAGCGCTGTCAGTCTCCCGAGCAGCCCATCGGTGGAGGTCTGTTCCCACCACGTGGAGGCACTGGTGGTTCTGTGCAGCCCTGGGCAGCTCAGCTCAGATCTGCAAAGCCGGAGTGTTGCCCCGCTCAGAGTCCAGGTGGCCTTTTCCCTCGCTGCAGTGCTGGGCTGGGAGATCCCCTTTTCCACGGACACTCTGAGAAGGGGCTTTTCCCTCGGGAGGGTTTAGCAAGCAGGTGACTCTCCGTCTGTCCCTGCCAGCTTCTCCGAGTGCTGTTCCTGCCCCTCCACGCCTGAAGCTCCACCAAAACCACCCCAGGTACCCCCAGGGTGCCTGTTAAGGAGCTGCCCAGCGCAGGTGTGGGGCACATGGGGAGAATGCTGAGGCCTGTGTTTCTTCCAGATGAGCTTTTGGGGTGGCTGAGGCGCTGAGGGTCAGGGCGTGCGTGCAGCTGGCATTGCAGAGCTACTGGCAGCAGTAGTCCTTAACGAACCGACACCGGAGGCCTCCCTGCTAGCAGTAGCATCTTCGGGTTCACTTAATATGGGGCCACAAGCAGAAGGAAAACTAAGCCACAGGGAAACAGACAGGTCTCTCCTCTCGTGTCATCACAGCTGCCCTGAGTACTGCCATGCCTCGCTTCCTGCGTTACACCTTACTGTCCCTGGCAAACACTCCTTTTCCAGGCTGTAGGGACAGCTTGGGGGCTGTTTATATCAGCACTGAGCCTTCTGGCGCAGGTGAGCTCTGTGCTCTCCGTGCTGCTCCTCTGTGGGCACAGAGCCACCCTGCACTGTCCCACACACTCTCACACAGGGATCCCCGGCGCAGACTGCCTCGTGCACAGCCCTCACTTGCCTGTGCATGAACCCCCTCTCTCTGTTCCCCAGTAAAAGCCACAGTCAGGGCTGATGTTTTCAAAGGGGAAGGGGAAGGAATACCCCCCCCTGCTTTGGCCAGGCTGCTGGCTCTGGGCTGGGGCCGTTGCTGCTTCGCAGTGGGCTCAGGCTGTGAGTTGAGCCTTTGAAGCACCAGGAACTGGGTGCAGGCTCCTGTCGGCGTCAGGGACAGCAAAGCCTGGCCAGGAAAAACAAGTGGGTGGCCTCATTCCTTCTGAGAACAATGGGAAACCGTTTCTGGCTGAAACCAGAGCTGGCCGTGGAGCAGGGGGACGCTGAGTGTGCAGCAGCCCTGGTGCCGAGGAAAACACTTCCTTAGGGAGAGGGAACTGCACAAACCGCCCGCCAGTTCAGCCACATCTCCCCTGCCTGGAGGAAACCCTGTGTGCACGGCACCCTCGGAGTGCAGGGGTGCTGCGGAACTGCTCGCTGTGTGTTGCCAGGCAGAGCAGCGAGATCCGTTTCAGGACGGTATCGCCTCGGGAGCTAATGCTTCGGCGTGGGTGCAGGCTCTCACGGGTTTCTCTGGGTGCACGCTGCTGCAGGTGAGGCCAGGCCATGCTGGGATTCCCTTCAAGGAGCCAGGCATCGGGCCGAGTGTGAGGGTTCGTGGAACCTGCAAAGCTGGGGCGCCTTCACACGCCTGCGAACGCTCGCTTGCTGTTCTTCCCTTAAGCTTGAAAGTTGCCTCTTAAAAACGAACCGCCTGCCTTCTCGGTGCGAGTGAGGGGAGCTGAGAGGTGGTTGCGGGAGGGGGGAGCTGGATCCCACCGAACCCCTCGGGCCCAGCGTGGCGCCGGCCAAGCGGCTGGATGCAGGGGGGGCTGTGCGCTGGTTTCCTCTTACCCGACTGTGCTTTGTGGGATGTTCGACCCAAGGAACGTGGCTGACAGAAAGAGGAAGCCCAAGTTCTCCAAGGAAGAACTGGACATTCTGGTCACGGAGGTGACCCGAAATGAAGCCATGCTGTTTGGGAGGGAGACCGTGCGTCTGTCCCACGCTGACAGGGACAAGATCTGGGAAGGCATAGCCAGGCAGATCACATCAGTCAGCCAGGTCCCCAGGTCTGTGAAAGACATTAAGCACAGATGGGACGACATGAAGAGAAGGACCAAGGACAAACTGGCCTTCATGCAGAGGTCCCTATCCAGCCCCGGCAGTGCGGGGCGGCCCTCGGCCATCGTCCTGACCGCCCACGAGAGAGCCATCGAGTCGACGCTGCATTCGTCACGCCAGACGCACGGCTTCCGGAGAGCGGATCTGGACGTGGTTGACAGCCCATCTACGAGCTGTAAGTACCCCTGCCTTACACCTCTTTGTCCTGTGCTTGCATACCTGCGTTTGAGGCCAGCAGAGCGTGCTGTGTGCTGGGAGGTGCTGGGGTGCCTGTCAAGCCAGCTCCTACTGCCGGGTTTGGTTTCAGACAGCCTGCTCTGGTGCTGGTGGGGCGATGAGGTGGATGGAGGGAAGGCTGTTTCCAAGGCGAGTTGTTTTTCTGATCTCTTTGCCCGGCCCTTTTCCGTGCTGTCTTCCCAGGGCAGACCTTGTTCACATTTCATGCTCTTAATGGCTCCTAAGTCTGAATTAACCCTGCGGGTCTGTAGTTGAAGCGCAGCTGCTCCAGTCTGTGAGAGAAGGTTGTGAAGGATGCGGGGTTCTTCATCTCGCATGTTCCCCAACACGTGGGCAGTCCTGCACGTGGAGGGTTGTGCCAGTCTCTTATGGATCACCACGTGGTGACCTTCCATGGGGGCTCTTGGCGCTCGGTGGTTGTGGGGTCATGCTCTGAGGCCACTGATCATCGCTCAGGAGAGGTCTGAACGCTCAGCACACCTGCGTGAGAGGGGTAGATGACAACAGGTCCCTCCTTCACTGTTCACTAAGGAGCTCCTGTCCTTGCTCTCCAGTTAATCTTCTTTTCCCACAACTCCCAGGCTCCTTCCACAGCTGAGGCTTTGGGCAGGTTCGTTCCCCAGCCAGGCACGTAGAGTTTTCTCGTGGGGAGGTGCAGTCTCTTGGTCTGTGAGCTCTGGGGGATGCAAAGGAGAGAAGGAGAGGGGTAACTTCTTCGGAAGGACCAGCTAACACTCCGGGGCTGGCTCTGTCCTGCTGTGTCGGATCTTACAGCAGAAGTACTGTTGTTAGTGGGGAAGCAGGGGCTGAGATCTGCAAGGACTGGCGAAGTGGGAGTTGGTCATTCTTTGCATCTTTCCTGGAAACCAGTTATGCCAGTTTGGAGGTGAAACCAGTACAGCCTGTGCAAGGAGGGACCTGCAAGAAGTCCAGTATCCTCTCTTCTTACCCTTGATGTGCCTGTAGCTGCAGGCTGGCCCATCACTAGGTGCTTATCAGACTAACAAGAACTTCCCTGCACTGTTCTGCTTTGGTCCTGCACCAGCTCTGCCCACCCGAGTAACGCAGGTCCGGCCTGCCTGCTATCCTGGTGACGCCAGGCCGCGGCGCGGTGTGCAGTGCAGGCTTGGTGAGCACATGCTTCATCTGTGCGTTCCTCAGCTCAGGAAGGAGATGGGAGCAGGCTTTTGGCACAAGGAACTGAATGTGTCAGGGTGTTCTGAGGCTGGACCAAAGGCCAGGAGCTGTGGTCCCTCCTTTGGAGTGTTCTAGCTACTCACGGGTTTGGGGAAGGGGAGCTGCTGCTGCTGTCTGAAGCGGGTCTGTACTGTAGTGTTGAGTGGTGCTGTGCACAGGGTACCATGGCAGCTCGGGTGCCTCCTTGGCTCTCTGGGTTCTCCTCTTCTGGCCTCTTGCGGCTGAGCCTGTCACCCAGACACTAACCCTGCAGCACGTGCATGTTGAGTCGCGCATCAGGAGCTACGGCTGGCAGAGTGGGGGGAGGCCAGAGCCCTTTTTCCCTGTGCTTTGAGATACCGTGAAACAAAAGTCAGGAGCTGAGAGGGACTGCACGTTGTTCACACTCCCTCTTCTGTTTTAGATGACGAAGACGAAGAGCTGCCTGGAACTTCTCGGGAGCGCCGCTTCTCATTGCTGCAGAGGGCAGGAGCAGCAGCCAAGCAGCTCTCCGGACCCTCTTTCCTCCACACGTCTTCCTCGTCAGAGCACTCTGAAGCCACCAGCCAAAGGCAGGAGCTGCGCCGTCCATCCCCACACACCGCCTCATCCTCCAGAGCTCCGCGGCCTCACACAAGGAGCCCGACCCTCTCCAGCGTCGATTGGCAGCTTCTCCATTCGCACTCGCAGCAGACAGAGCAGTTCAGGCAGTTCTGCCAGGAGCTGGTGGCTGCTCACAGGGACATGGCTGACAGCATGTGTGTCATCGGCCAGAGGATGGCCGACCTCGCCGGCCAGCTGGGCCAGGTGTGCCAGACCCTGTCAGAAATCCGGGATGGGGTCCAGGCTTTCTGTAGGACACAGGGTCCTGGTGCCCCGCAGGGGTCCTGGCTGCAAGCAGCTTGCTCGAAGCGGCCCCCTGAGCCCAGTGCAGAGCCTGACCAGACCCCCCCGAAGCAGACTCCTCCCACGCGGACAACCAGGTCACGGAAGAGAAAACACCACTTCTAGGCTGCTCTGTGTGAGGAGGGAAGGGTGACCCTTCCTGAGCTGCTGCTTGCTCAGTGGCCTCTCCAGGTGCCCCAGTGCTCGGTGGGGAGGGTCAGGAGCCTCCCCAGCCCATTCCTCCCCTGCTAACCGGCGGAGCTGTGTGGCAGGGCTGGCCCTATGCAAAGGCAGAGAGGAACCGCAGATCCTGCGGAGGTTGGGACGCAGGACACCTTTGTTCCTAGAGATCAGGAGTTTGCGCTGGCTTCCCCCTGCTTCACGCGTTCTGTAAGCTGAGAGATGCAGTAGGGGTCACTACCCGGGGCTCTGCTGCCCATGGAACTGCGTTTGCTGAGGCAGTGCCCTGCAGAGCTCCCTTTGCAGTCGCAGACTCACCCTGCTCTCCCATCTCCCTGCTGCAGGTGAGCCCCTGCGCTGTGCAGAGAGCTAAAGGCGCTAGCTGCTCGCCGTTTTCACCTCCCGCAGCAAGGTGTGTGCCCTCCAGCGGGGTTGGGCTCCAGCAGTGAGGGGGTTGCTTGCTTTGTGGGGTCTTGAAGGATCTCCCCCGTGTGACCTCTGCCTTTTCTTCTGGAGAGTCCGCTGTGGCCCCGGCCCGCTCTCCCTGTCTTGCAGTTGGTCTGTGATTCATGCAGTTGGTTTTCCATGGGGGGTGAAAGGCCCTTGCTCAGGGAAGCAGAGGTTGCACAAGGAGAAGAATCTCCTTTCGGAGGAGCGGCCTGTGCTGGCTGCACACAGAGGACGCTCCTTGCAGTGCTCTGGTGCCAGAGCAGGGCAGCACTCGCTCACCTCCTTCTGGGGACCTCGTTCTGTTTCTGCTGTAACGTTTGTATTCTGCAAAAGCCTGCCCTCAGTCCAAGGGAAGGTGGGGAAATGCGGGAGAAGTGGATCTAATTTATAAGGAAAAGCTGTTCTAGAGGCTTTCTGAGCCAACACAGTGCTGCTGCTGCTGCTGTCTGTTAGAGGTAGTGCTCTGCTTTTGTATCATTCAGTCCCTGCTGCTGTTCTCCCATGGATGCACTGGTAGGAGGGTCACCCCTCTGGAGTCCCTTCTGGGAGCCTTTGTGTCTGCTGGGAAGGGTTGGCATTGATTCTGCCATCAGTTTGCCCCCACAGACCAGCCTGGAAGGACAGTCCAGGTGCAGGACCAGCCCTGATACAGAGCTGTCCAGGAGGAAGCTTGTACTGTGAACCCACTGATGGCTGCTCCAGGGTCCTGTCACAGGCGTGGGGACATACCTCCTGCCCCATGTAGACCCTCACTGAATGAAGTGGCTTTTCTGTTGTGGGTGTGCCTGCCTGCCGATGTCAGTGCCTGTGTCAGAGCAAAGCGCTGTGCTCAGCCCCGCGTCTCTGTCGTGTACGAGCTGAAAATCCTCTCGTTTAAAGCATTTTTGTTAAGATGCAATAAATACACCAGGATTTTATCTCGGCTGCTGTCGAGTCACTGGTTTCTTTCTCTCGTGTCATTTCTGCTGCACTGGTCACGAGGTGCTGGGTCTCCTGGTGTTGGGGCACTCGGTGGCATCTCCTGCCTGGCTCTGTGCCTGATGTGGACTTCTGGTGGCACTGAGGCATGGGGCAAAGCCTGAGGGGTGTGTGGCACCAGTGTCCTTCCTCATCCTTCACTGTCTCTGCTGGCCATTCCTGTCCTGTGGAGGAATGGTGCCCGAGGGTTTTCTGGTCATGCTCACGGGGCCACCCCAAAACACGGCAGTTCCACGGCAGCCTTAGCAGGCTGTGGGATAGAGGGAAAAGCGGGACACGGAGGGGTTTAGCTGCTAGCTAGAGAGGCTGTGGGACTGGTGGTCCTGTGGAACAGGAGGTTGATTCGAGTCCCGGTAGCTGTAGGTGGGTCATGGGTGGTCTCTGCTGGTGCAGTGGCTGGTCCTGGATAAGCAAGGGTGGAATCTGAGGTATTCCTGAGCCTGGCTCAGCACAGGGGCTGGGCAAGACGTGGAAGGGCTTTTCTGCAGGAACAGGAGCGGCTCTGGGTGGATCGGTCTGTGCCGAAGGTGCTCCTGACCTGCACCTCTCCTGGAGCTTGCTCTGTGCATGGGACCATGCCTGTCTGTGCACAGAACAAGTGTCACTCTGGCTCTGCCTGTACCAGGCACCCATCCCACAGCATGTTCCCCCTGTTCAACTCTGGCACTGGGGGGGGNCCGATGTCAGTGCCTGTGTCAGAGCAAAGCGCTGTGCTCAGCCCCGCGTCTCTGTCGTGTACGAGCTGAAAATCCTCTCGTTTAAAGCATTTTTGTTAAGATGCAATAAATACACCAGGATTTTATCTCAGCTGCTGTCGAGTCACTGGTTTGTTTCTCACGTGTCATTTCTGCTGCACTGGTCACGAGGTGCTGGGTCTCCTGGTGTTGGGGCACTCGGTGGCATCTCCTGCCTGGCTCTGTGCCTGATGTGGACTTCTGGTGGCACTGAGGCATGGGGCAAAGCCTGAGGGGTGTGTGGCACCAGTGTCCTTCCTCATCCTTCACTGTCTCTGCTGGCCATTCCTGTCCTGTGGAGGAATGGTGCCCGAGGGTTTTCTGGTCATGCTCACGGGGCCACCCCAAAACACGGCAGTTCCACGTCCTTAGCAGGCTGTGGGATAGAGGGAAAAGCGGGACATGGAGGGGTTTAGCTGCTAGCTAGAGAGGCTGTGGGACTGGTGGTCCTGTGGAACAGGAGGTTGATTCGAGTCCCGGTAGCTGTAGGTGGGTCATGGGTGGTCTCTGCTGGTGCAGTGGCTGGTCCTGGATAAGCAAGGGTGGAATCTGAGGTATTCCTGAGCCTGGCTCAGCACAGGGGCTGGGCAAGACGTGGAAGGGCTTTTCTGCAGGAACAGGAGCGGCTCTGGGTGGCTCGGTCTGTGCTGAAGGTGCAATCCTGTCTGTGCACAGAACAAGTGTCACTCTGGCTCTGCCTGTACCAGGCACCCATCCCACAGCATGTTCCCCCTGTTCAACTCTGGCACTGGGAGGGGACTGGTGGCTCTCTGGCTGTCGCTGGGAGGTTGCTGGGGATGGGGCAGCTCCAGCTGTGGGCAGATTCATGGGTGAGGGCTCCAGTGGTGGGAATTGTGAACTCGCTGCGCACGTCAGGAGCCCCAGGACATGAGCTGAGCTTACGAGTTGCAGGAGGGGAGGCCCCGGGACTGGCCTGTGTGTCAGAAACGTGGTAGCCACCAGCTTCAGCACCAAGAGAAGAACAGGAGCAGCCTGTCAGGAGACAGAGAAGGGGTCCTGTGGAGGACAAGGTGACTGCAGACCCAAGGGACCCAGAGAACCTCGATCCTTCCCCAGGCCCTCAGCTCGTGCTGCTCCTCAGGCGCAGAGTGGCCAAGGGAAGTTGCTTGTCTGAGCCAGGGTCAAGTCAGGGTTGGCCGGAGCGCGGCTGTCCCTCTGCCGAGATGCCGGGCTGTGCGGGGAGCCCGTGACAGGGAGAGGGGCCCTGCCGGGGCAGGGGCAGGGGCCCAGGCTGCCCACCCGTGTCTGTGTCTGGGGGAGCTTTCAGCGCCCTCGTGGCCCTGGTGGGGGCCCTGCAGACGGGCGGGTGGGCTGGTGTCCCTGCCTGGGCCAGCGCGCGGCTGGCGAGGGGGCAGCCCCAGGGCCGGCTGGCCGGTTCCCTAAGCTCAAGAAATACCCGTGAGCCAGTAAGAGGAGGACGGAGGGAGCTGTGAACCGCTCGGAGCTGCCCTGCGGCCTGGACGGGCCCTGTCGGGACCCTGCCCTGCGCCAGGGCCTTAGGGTCTGACCAGGCCTCGGGCCTGGCCTCCAGCAGGGGAGGGGGAGATCGAGCTCTGACCCCCTTGTCTCATCTGGGCAGGGGGCCGGTTCCTTCAGCGAGCAGTAGCCCAGTGGGCTGGTTCTGCTGGGCTCAGGTTCTGAGAGCCTGGACTGGGGTGCCCAGGGAGGTGGTTGGGGCCCGGTCCCTGGAGGTGTTGAAGGCCAGGCTGGATGAGGCTCNGCCTTTCCAGGTCCCTTCCAATCCCTAAGGATTCTGTGCTTTAAAGCAGGAAAATGAATCCCATGCCAGGAAGCGATTGCTGTGCCACACGGTGCTGCTGAGCTGCCCTCAGGCCTGCAGGGCTGCTGGTGGTTTGTCCCGCTGGGCTGCCGAGAGCCCAGCTTCCCGCAGTGGCCTGGCTCTGGTTTCTTGCCGGGCACCAGCATCTGTTTCTGCCCTGACAGTCTCCTTTCTGCTCCTCTGAATGGAGCCATCAAGACACTGGGTGTCTTCTGAGAGGAAGGGTGGTGTTCAGGGGACAGGCAGAGGCACCCTGCCGTGTTCTAGCTGCTCCTGGGAACAAGGGGGGAGCCCCTGGGATGTGCAGTACTGGGGAGAGTACAGCAGTCCGCTCCCATCGCAGGGCAAAGACATTTCTGCCCCTGAGTGTCTGTGTCCTCCCTGCTGGCAGGGGTACAGCTGGAGGTCCATGGTTGTCATCCCTTCCCCGGCAGAAGCAGAGCTGCTGGCTCAGTGTTCCTCCTCCAGTGTCTGTGCTTGTTGTCCCGTATCTCTGGCAGCTCCCTCACCATCATGTATCGCCCCATGCTGCCCAGTCTGCCTGTGGCACTGGCTCTCTCTGGGGCTCCTTCTGGCTTCATCGTGGTTGTCATTCTGCTGTAAGGGGGGCACAGGAGGAGTTTGTGCTTCATGCCTCCCTCGTCCTCTCACCCTTAGGTATGTGGTCATCTCCCGGGAGGAAAGAGAGCAGAATTTGATGGCCTTCCAGCACAGCGAGCGGATTTACTTCCGTGCGTGCCGCGACATCTGCCCTGGGGAGAAGCTGCGGGTGTGGTACAGCGACGATTACATGAAGCGGCTGCACAGCATGTCCCAGGAGACCATCAACAGGAACCTCTCAAGCGGTGAGTACCCCGCGTCTACCCTATTCCTCATCCCCAGGGCTGCCTCACTCATGAGACTAGCGCAGTAGGTGAGGCAGGCAATGAAGCGCAGGCACTCTCTCGTGAGAGCTGCACCCCCAGCAGCAGGGCAGTTCTGGTGGGAGCTCTGTCTGCCAGAAATGTTTGGGTGGACTCGGACAAGAGCAGGAGCGCTGTCAGGGAGTTTGTGAAGGACAGATGTGTGCCGTGTTGTGTCCTGTGTCGTGTCGTGTCATGTTGCCTGCGTGCTGGCTGTGATGCCTGGGACTGCAGGGCCACTCTGTCAGGCCTGCCAGGCCCAGAGTTGCCAGGCTGGTGGCTCCACAGGCAGCTCTTGGGTTTCCTTCTGAACGAGCTGCTCTCTGTGGCTCCTGTGAGCAGCTGGTTTGCGGAGTTCCACTGGGCTCATGCGGCAGAGGTTGCCTCGGTGTGTTTGTGTGTCCGTTTTCCTCGCTTAATTTATCTCCTCTTTCTTCAGAAAGATAATTTGGGATCAGCGCAACTTCAGCTAGAGGCTCCTTAGCCTCATAACCTTGAGTGCGTGTGCAGGGTACTGCAGGCTGTGAGCTTGTGACTGATTCTTCCCCCATCAAAACCGCTAAGAGTGGGCCTGCTGGAGCAAACCAGCAGCCCTTTAGCTTGGGGTGACTGCAGCAGAGCAGGAAGCTTTAGAGGGAGGCAGAGATTCCTGTTTGCCTACGCGATGTTGAGACCCAAAGCTACTGACGGGCATTTCTAGCCACGGAATGGGCAGCCACACCAAACAGAGGTCTCTGGCTGTGTGTTGTTACCCAGCTGCTGTCGCTGCCTTGACTTGGTAAAAGGTGTCTTCTTTAGCCATGGGGTGGACAAGATGTCCTGAAAAAGCCGGCTACCTCCATCACCTCAGAGGGGCTGTGCACTGCAGTGTGACCTCTTGAGGGCTGTCCTTGGCACTTCCCACTTCTGCATTAGCCATGGTACGAAGGTGCTAGCTGATGTTATTGAGCATTACTGAGCCGTTAGGGCCAGGCTGTGGTGACCCTGCTGCATCCCGTGCACATAGGACTTTCTGAAGGTGCAGCAGGAGAAGTTGCTGCTCTGGAGGGCAGTTGTGGTGAAGATCTGCCTTGGGGCTCCTCAGGACCCGTGATAGCCTACCACACACTGACTTAAAATGAAAGCTGTGTGGTGCAGAGACCATCCCAGAAACCTGCCCACATCCCATCGAGCTTACCCTGCACAAGCTGGGCTCAGCTTGCACTCACAGGGGAAGCTCAGAGCACAGCTAAAGCCGAGCATCCCTCAGGCCGTAGGTAGAGTTGGGAGGGATGTCAAAGGCTGAGCTGGGAGGGCTCTGGGGGTGATCAGGGAGCAGTACCAGGAACTGCTGGGGCAGACTCCATTTAAAAGGTCCCAAACCCCTGTAGATGGGATCGTCAGGCAAAGCAGCCCATTACTTAGCTCACAGAGAAAGGTGCCCAGGGCTGGTTCTGTTGGTAGGTTCTGACCCGCCTCATCAGTGGAGCTGAGACCAGTAGCATGAGGGGTGGTCTTGTGATTCATAGCTCTTCTGTAGGGCTGAACCAGGTGGGTGGTTGGGGGAAAAGTCACTGAGATGGAAGAAGAAGCCGTTCCCTAAATCCTTCCCTCTGCCAGGGGTTGTTCTAGCCCACGCCAGGGGTAGAGCCAGGGCAGAGTCCCCCGCAGATGTTCTTGTCATTGTGTTGAAAGCAAGGTGTTGCTACGGAGTCACTCCGGAGGCAGCTGGATTTGCCAGCCCAGCACCCAAACCCTGTGCAAAACCCCCACCACTGGTGCCAGCCCTTGTGACGGTGCCTTACTCTAACTATTTCGAGTCTTGCATCTTTTCTGCATCCGTAGCGTTGCTCTCCTTAGAGAGGCGACAGTAGCTTGTGCTCCGTAACTCTTTTGAAAGCATGAATACACTTTAAAAGCAAACAAACCCCCCAATCAGCCTAAAGCAGCGTCTTGTTTGGGAAGCCATCAATGCTTGAAGTTATTTACAAGATAGAAGGAAGATGGAAATTGAGCCAGACCTATCGTCCTTTGAATGCCCAGGTAAGGAAATCTGGCTATTCCCTTTACTTTAAAGCAGTTAATACTTTGCGTGAGGTCGCTGTTATTATTTTGATGTCGTTTTTTAATCAGTGAGTGGCCGCGCTCTCAGACTCCACCGGGACGAGCTAGATGCCCCGCTGTTGGGAGGCACTTGCTCGCTGTAGCTCAGTTGGCAATGACTACCTTGGGGGTTAAGGGTGTGAGTTACTTTTTACTCCTTAACCTCTGCATTTCTGGAGCAGCCTCCAAAGGGAACGAGAGTAGAGGGGCTTGTGGACGCCGTGCAGGGGCGTGCGCAGGCACTGGGAACAGTCCAGGTCTCTCGCTGCACTGCTGTACAAGTGATGCCTTTTACCAAGTCAAACCAGACACAGTTCTTGCAGCCAGCTGCGGGTGTTGGGCTCCCCCGCGGTCAGGCATTCGGCTCGTAGTCTCCTAGCACAGGTTGGTTTTGCCTTAGGTTACACCAGCTGCCTGTAGGTTGCTCTCCTTTGCAAAGTGTGTGGGTCCTACTCCGCTGTGGCTACCCGGGAGGGTCTCTGTTTTGGCTGACGTGCCCCTTAGCGGGGCTCCTCCTCTCGCGAGCCTCACTCTCCTCCAGATGGTGCCAGCTCCCGGGTTTGTAATGCGCCCTGCAGACTCGCGGGGACCTCACCTGCCTTTTTGTTCGTTTTCGTTTGAGGTTTAGATTGAGGGACGGTGCTGGGTTCTCAGTGATAATCCCCACCCCTCACTTTCCCTTGCAGGAGACAAGAAGTGGCAGAGGGAGAAGGCAGAAAAGAGTGTGGAAGGTCAGGAGGACGCGAGGGGGCTGCTCCAGCTCCCCGCCTCGAAGCAGGGCAAGAGCCAGTACAAGCGCAGCTGTGACGAGGGGGAGTCTCACCCCCAAACCAAGAAAAAAAAGATTGACCTCATCTTCAAAGATGTGCTGGAGGCCTCCTTGGAGTCTGCCAGATTCACAGAGAACCAGTTAGTGACCAGCACGCCGCTTTCCATCAGAAGAGTGTCCAAGTATGAGGCTGAGGACATCTTCGAGCAGTGTGGCAGTGCCATGCAGCACGGCTCCCTGAACCTTGGCAGACACCGGGGCGAGGGGGTATGGAAGGGCCCCCATGGTTCCTCTTTCAGCTCGGCCGCAGAGGTGGGCATCTTTGAAGACGAAGAAGAAGAGCCCCTGTCACTCATAGCGGACAGCCCCACCGAGCTGTCACTGGCCTCTGCGCAAGGCAACGCCCACCAACTCCCCACCACCTCCTTCTGCCCCAACTGCATCCGCCTCAAGAAGAAGATCCGCGAGCTGCAGGCCGAGTTGGACATGCTGAGATCTGGGAAGCTGCCCGAGCCGCCCATGCTACCGCCTCAGGTACCCGAGCTCCAAGAGTTCTCGGACCCCACAGGTAAGCCCCGCCGAGTAGCAGCGTTCTCCAACCCCTGCCTAAGGAGAGTAGTGAGGTGCCTGGGTGCTGTGTACCCGCCTAGAGCCATTTGCTCTGAGTATTCAGGTGAACTTGTGGCTCTGCGGAAGGCTCCTTGCCAGGTGCTGTGACCCGGTGGGCCTGGAGCAGACACAGCGGTGGGCACAGTGGAGAACACTGTCTGGGGAAGACTCTGTATGACAACTTGTTGCCGTTGTAAACGATGATGCACTGCCAATAAAAGAGACATTCTGTTGCAGACGGCTTGTTTGCTGTATTTTTGATGCCTTCTCTTCCAGTGGAGCCGAGAGAGTCCAGGGGACTCTGCCAGCGCTGAACGGTGGACTCTGTGTGTGTGACACGGTGTCCCAGGTGACGTGATTGGGAAGCCTCTCGCTTTCCTGCACTGCCTTAACTCAGCCTCGTGTCCCCTTCTCGAGATGCGTTTCGTTTCTTCCAGGAATGCGCTGCCGAGCAGTCGGGAGCCCTTGCCAAAGGGCGTGCTTGGGTCACCCCGTGTTTTGTGCATGCAGCTAGGATGCAGTGCCCTTTCTTCCGTGCTCCCGGGAGCGTGGCTTAGTGGGCATGGTAGTGTCGGGTTGACAGTTGGGCTTGATGATCTCAGGGGTCTCTTCCAACGCTGATGATTCTTTCCGGCACGTTGGAGTCAGAGTTCACGTGCAGGAGCACTGATTCGTTTTCCCTTCCAGGCAATGGTTGAAATGTGCAGTTCACAGTGGGCAGGAGCGGGCAGGCTGTGGCCAGCCCACCAGGCTACGCTCTGCTGTCACCAGTGCGATGCTTCTCGAGCGACCTTGCAGATGTCACATTCTTTTCCTTCTTTTTCTCTTAACAGCCTCAGAAAGCATCATCCCTGTCTCCACCATCATGGAGGACGATGACCAAGAAGTGGATTCCGCAGATGAATCGGTTTCCAATGACATGATCGCTGCTACGGATGAGCCTTCCAAGATGTCTTCTGCAACGGGCCGGAGGATACGGCGCTTCAAGCAAGAGTGGCTTAAAAAGTTCTGGTTTCTGCGGTACTCCCCAACACTGAATGAGATGTGGTGCCACGTCTGCAGGCAGTACACAGTGCAATCCTCTCGGACTTCAGCCTTCATCATTGGCTCGAAGCAGTTCAAGATACACACGATAAAGCTTCACAGTCAGAGCAACCTCCACAAGAAGTGCCTGCAGCTCTACAAGCTCAGGATGCACCCAGAGAAGACAGAAGAGATGTGCCGGAACATGACCCTGCTCTTCAACACAGCCTACCACCTGGCCCTCGAGGGACGGCCCTACTATGACTTCCGGCCCCTGGCAGAGCTCCTGAGGAAGTGCGAACTCAAGGTGGTGGATCAGTACATGAACGAGGGGGACTGCCAGATCTTGATCCACCACATCGCCCGGGCTCTTCGAGAGGACCTGGTCGAGCGCATCCGACAGTCTCCCTTCCTCAGCATCATCCTGGACGGGCAGAGCGATGACATCCTCGCGGACACGGTCGCAGTTTACGTGCAGTACACCAGCAGCGACGGGCCTCCAGCAACCGAATTCCTATCCCTTCAGGAGCTGGGCTTCTCTACGACAGACAGCTACCTCCAAGCGCTGGACAGGGCCTTTTCCAGCCTGGGAATACGGCTGCAGGATGAGAAGCCAACTATAGGCTTGGGAGTAGATGGTGCCAACGTTACTGCCAGCCTGAGAGCCAACTTGTTCATGACAATCAGAAAGACGTTGCCCTGGCTCCTCTGCCTGCCCTTCATGGTACACAGGCCCCACCTGGAAATCTTGGATGCAATCAGCGGGAAGGAGCTGCCGTGCCTGGAGGAGCTGGAGAACAACCTGAAGCAACTGCTCAGCTTCTACCGCTACTCTCCCCGACTCATGTGTGAGTTGAGGGTCACTGCTGCCACTCTGTGTGAGGAGACTGAGTTCTTGGGGGACATTCGAGCCGTAAAGTGGATCATTGGGGAGCAGAATGTGCTCAACGCCCTGATCAAGGATTACCTCGAGGTCGTGGCCCACCTCAAAGACGTCAGTGGCCAGACACAAAGGGCAGATGCCTCTGCCATTGCCTTGGCCCTCCTGCAGTTCCTGATGGACTACCAGTCCATCAAACTCATCTACTTCCTGCTGGACGTGATTGCTGTGCTCTCACGTCTCGCCTACGTCTTCCAGGGGGAGTACCTGCTCGTGTCGCAGGTGGACGATAAGATAGAGGAGGCCATCCAGGAGATCAGCCGGCTAGCGGACTCGCCTGGGGAGTACCTGCAGGAGTTCGAGGAGAACTTCCGCGAGAGCTTTAACGGCATCGCTGTGAAGAACCTGCGGGTGGCCGAAGCCAAGTTCCAGTCGATCAGAGAGAAGATCTGCCAGAAGACCCAGGTGATCCTGGCCCAGAGGTTCGACTCACGCAGCCGGACTTTCGTGAAGGCCTGTCAGGTGTTCGACCTCGCGGCTTGGCCCAGAAGCACCGACGAGCTCATGAGCTACGGGAAGGAGGACATGGTGCAAATCTTCGAACACCTGGAGACGGTGCCGTCGTTCTCCAGGGAGGTCTGCAGGGAGGGGATGGACACCCGCGGCAGTCTGCTGATGGAGTGGCGAGAACTCAAGGTGGACTACTATACCAAAAACGGCTTTAAAGACTTGCTCAGTCACGTCTGTAAATACAAACAGAGATTCCCCCTCCTCAGTAAAATAGTTCAGATCCTCAAAGTGCTGCCCACCTCATCGGCCTGCTGCGAGAAGGGGCGCAGCGCCCTGCAGAGGGTGCGCAAGAACAACCGCTCGCGGCTCACGCTGGAGCAGCTCAGCGACCTCCTGACGATTGCCGTGAACGGGCCGCCCATCGCCAGCTTCGACTGCAAAAGGGCGCTGGATAGCTGGTTCGAGGAGAAGTCTGGCAACAGTTACGCGCTGTCGGCCGAGATGCTGAGCAGGATGTCGTCTCTTGACCAGAAGCCCATACTGCAGACCGTGGACCATAGCTCTGAGTTCTACCCCGACATCTAGGAGGGAGGAAGCCTGCCTCATATCAGAAAGCTGTTTTTAAATCTATACTCTAGACTTTGATATATTATATAAAGTATATATATATTATATATATTAAGGAGGAACCCACACTGAAAATGTACGCGTTAAGACGATGTGCGTCTGGTAGAAGCTAAGCAGAAGTCTAAAGAGCGAGACGATGTTGAGACATTCACTGGCGTCTCCAACCATGGCAGCTGCAGTGTAGGTGGCAACTTTTCATTCTCTAGAAGCGTGTGCTGGGGCCATGCTCTACATGTCCAATCCTGGCCATCCATAAGCTAGATGACGGGTCTCTGTCAGCCTCCTCCTCCCGGCCACTTCCCTTGTTTGTGTGCTGTCGGTTCGTTGGGTTGTTCTTTGCGTTGTTCTGTTTGGGGGTTGGTTGGTTGGTTGGTCCCCCCTCGGTTTGAGTCTCTGCCTCTGTTTCCGTTGTTGTTTTGAGCCATTTGAGCCTTTCGTTGATGACTGTCAGATTTCTGGTCTCGGACGGAGCATCCCCTGTGTTTGCGTTGCCCCTGGTCCTGCAGCCCCTCCCGGTGGGACCTCTGCTCTCTCGCAGAGGTGACCGGGGGAGGCCGGAGTGGGATTCGGGGCTTTTCTTCTGGTTCAGAAACCGGCGTCTCCACTAAACTGTGATACCCCTTTCTCAGTTCAGTTCTCCCTTCCTCCGGGCTGTAGAGTAACGCTTGGCTTTCAGCTCCTTCGACAGCAACCGCAGTACCCGTCTCCCGTACGTAGAGATGACCACACGATGTCACGTGCAGACTATAAAATAGCAAACAGAGAAGGCAGGGGGAAATTTTTGCATTTCTATTTTTATACTGTAGGAGATCTATAGAGCTATATATAGACACAACTCTTCACTGAAACCAGGGCTGCTGTGGAAGCTAGACAGCCAATGAGTCCCGCGCCGCCGCTGGGTGCAGGTTCAACGGCTTGAAAAGTTATATTCTAATTTACCTTATTTATACTCTGTCTTTATAATCCCAGACTGTTGTGGGTTTTCTGTTCTGTTGTGTTCTGTTTGGAATGAGTGAAAGGAAAAACCTGCTGCGGTTCAGCGGCAGGAGCTATCAATGCAAGCTCCTCTTGGATTCTCTTCGTGTGACGATGTCGTACAAAGGTTCGCGGATTCTCTTGTGACCAGGGTTCCATGTTCCGCGGCTGGCGGCAGCGGGAGGGTGGGGTGCCCTGCCCGCTCCTGCTCAGTAGTGCCTCTTTCTCCAAGGAGGGATGCCGAGTCCAGCTGAAATGTGAACGGGGGACTTGCACCTCCCATCACAAAGAGATCGTTCTGTGGGCTTGGGGTTCGGCAGCGGCTCGTCCTTGGAGAGAGGCCGAGCTGCGGGTGGTCACACCAGATCACTTCAGGTTAGAAAAGCAAAAACAAAACAAAACAAAACCACCAGTTTTAGAAAAACAACAAAAACCAAAAGAAAAAAAAAAGAAACCAGAAACAAACCCGGTGCAAAAACTCCACAGACGCAGTGCCTTGCCCCGCTGATGTGGCATGGACAGCACCGACCTGAGCAGACCGTCGCGGGAGGCGCGGCAGGTGTCCGAGCCGACACGTTCCCGCCTCCC
>VZRI01011496.1:55946-68470 GCA_013397515.1 Upupa epops
AGTGAGAGGACACTACCGAGGCGTCTGTTTGCCCCATGTACTGGTTGTTGCTATCACTCTCCTGGAGAGCATTAAGGTGTTATTACTTTACAGACTATGCTTTATAGTACCTGTGTGAGAGGACCTAGGACACTGGATACGACTAGAGCTACGTTGCTATATCATAGTATGTACACGAGAACCTTCCTTTTGTCATATTATCCTTGTAATGTAAGATGATTGTTAATAAAAACCATTGCAGTTTCTGGGCTCGCCGGTCCTTCGCGGGGAGCGGCCTCTGCCACGGGCCAGGCATCTGAGCTGGCCCAGGCACATCCCACCGGTGGCTGGTCTGGCCCCAAGAGCTGGTGGTGCCTTCCCAAAGGAAGGAGGTTGGGGTGGAAGTCCTGGCCCTGAGGGAGGGCTCTGGGACAGCGCGCAGACCTGTCAGTCCCCACGAGTGGTGGGATGAGTGGGATCTTTGGTCTCAGAGTGAGTGCCCTCCGTTTACGCAGGGGAAGCACCAGCCACGGGGACTGGAAGCGAGAAGCAGCTCCCACGCTTGGAAGGGAAAACATCCCCAGACCAGTGACCCCATAACGGAGGTTTCCTCCAGTGGCTCCCTCGAAGTCCTGGAGCTGTCCCGGTGGCAGCATCCGCTCTGGGGAGTCAGAGCCGCTCGATCGGAGCAGTAAGCGGAGTCCTGGTGGTTCTCAGGGCTCAGCTCCGCTGCGATAGGGCTGCTGGGCACCGACAGCCCCATCCCTGGGGTCGGGGCACTCAGCAGCACAGAGAGGACGAGGCTCCGCCGGCAGCAGCCCCTCGTCAGTGAGTTCCTGGAAGGGAGCGTGTGCTGGCGGCACCCGGCTGGGGCTGCTGGCGCTGGTCAGCCCCTGGCCAGTGGCTCCAAAGGAAGGGCTTCCAGATCCCTTCTCCACAGTGCGTGGGCTGAGCCGTCGCCAGCAGCAGAGGCTGTGGCAGGGGCACCTGACTCGGGGCTGAAGGAGCCTCCTTTCTTGGGACGGCTGGGTCTCGGGTCAGTGGGGATGAGAAGGGAATTGAGAAATTCCTCTGCGGTGGCTGCCATGGCGCCCGAGCTGGCTCAGCCGGGGTCCTGGGCACGGAGACTGCTAGCAGCAGCTGGCACCTGGAAATGGACTTAAACCCCAAAGTGCTGCTCCTTCCTGGAAGGACCGAGCACTCAGCTGCCACCAGAGTGGGAGCCCAGGACTTCCTGGGGTCCCATCTGTCTGCCCCGGGGCAGGAGGGAAGACATGGGCAGCTCAGCCCAGCTGAGTGGTGGCTGCAGGCTGGTCCCACCCAGGTTATTCAGGGCAGGTGTGGATGCCATGCGTCCAGCTCTGTGCTGGCACAGGGTACCAGAGGCTGCTTGTGGCAGAGCTGCAGCCACGGGAGCAGAGGGGCTTTAAAAAATACCGGGACCATCAAAGGCTCCTGCAGAACTCTCTGCTCCCCAGGCTCCTGGTTCCCTGAAGCCCCCTGTCTGCGTCGGTGCCGATGCCAGGGCAAAACAAGAGCACTGCCCGCACTGCTGTCAACCCTCGTCTGCAGACACTGCTGGCTGCTCCCGAGCACAGGACAGGGTCTGCAGAGCTGGGGTCTGAACGGGGTCCTCTCTCAGACCCTTGCTGGTCCTCACGTTGGGCAGCCTCTAAGGGTTCAAGGCAGCAGAGGAACTGGCTGCTGTCTTGGGCTGTGAGCGGCTGCGGGATGAGGTGCCACTCTCCTGGGCCAGACCGTTTCAGGTTTTAAATCCCGGGGGGGATAACAGCTGCTAACAAATCCAGAGTGGCGATGGCCTGCAGGGCGAAGAGGAGAAGGTGCTGTGATGGCTCCTGCTGCTCTCCCGTGCCCTGGCCTGGGGGGGGGTGACTGGTTGACTCTGCACTAATTCCCCTACTGGGAAGGACTGTCCCTGGAAGGGCAGCGCCCGTGCTCAGCTCCAGGCTAAAGCTCTCCAGCAGCTTGGGGCTGGTGGCAGCCCCCTTACAGAGCCACGCAGCAGCCTGGGGCCCCGGCAGACTCTGTTGTTGTTGTTGTTTGTCCTGTGCTCTGCAGGCGATGGATGACAGAGTGGCCTCAAACTGTCAGCGAGGCACAACCTTCCCAATCCTGCCCCAAGACACGTGTTGTCTCTTCTGTCAGGCGCAGGCTTTGATCCCTGTGTCTCGTTAGGAACCATCACGCTAGTTCGGTGATGGTACTGGGTCAGCTCCGCAGCTGCTCCTGCTGACAGGCGCCACGTAGAGCAGCAGCGGCAGCGCCTGGAGGACTGGCTGGCACGAGGTCCAAGTCCCAGCTCACTCCTAGTTTTGTCTCGGGAAACTTGCCTGAAACCAAAGGGTGCCCTGCGCTTGGCACTGCTGCCACCCCCCACCCTTCAGAGCGCCTTCTGGGGACCCCCCCGGGGCTTCGTGTCTTTGAGGGCAGGTGGAGGGGCCACCCTGGAGTGAAGGACCGGAGGCGGCGGTGGGGTTTGGAGTGATTTACTGGTGTGGTACCCAGGTTGTGCTGGGACATCCGACACAGGGACGGAGCTCAGGCTCCGAGCTTGTGCTCTGGACTGTGCAAACGATACAGGGTCTGGACAAACACCCGCGGCTCTACACACACACACACACACACGGGGACACCACAGCACCGCGCAAGCCCGGAAGCCTTCTCATGCTGGAAGGCCACAAAGCGCAATCCCGCGTGGCTACTACTCTGTGAATGTGACTGCCACCGACAGAAAAAGCGATGCAGCGATGAGTGTCAGCGCTGACTCCTCACGCTCGTCCTGCGGCACGGGAACCCAACAGCCTGGGACTCCCTTAAATCCCAAACCGCAGGCAAAGGGCTGCCAGGGCTCTGCCCTCCAGCTCGACCCAGCTCCACAACCGCCCTGGTGAGGGTGCAGGAGCATGGTCCCGACCAAACCAGCCCCCAGCTCTGACCTCGTCGTGCTCGGCTCAGGCACTGGGGCCGTCTGGGCTAACCCTGGGCTGCATTTGTAGAGCCCGAGCTCCTGCCCTCTTCATGCTGGAGTAAAAAGGGTCACCCCTGCCAGACAGCACTGGCGACAGACACTAGCAAAGTCCGGAGTCCTTCTGTCTGAGGTGTTGAGGGCCAGCAGTGCCCGGGGGAACTGCTGGGCCTGAGCCTGCCCCCAGCCCTGGCGCAGGGGACTTTCCAGTCCTCTGTGGTGGATGACCACTGCCCAGATCCCCTCCAGCCAGGGGCATCGGCAGAGGCTAAACCAGCGGGTGTGGGATCCGTTGCCATGAGACAGCGTTGGTGAGCGCTGACCCTCGCTCAGTCGAAGCTGGTTTATCACCCTCTCCAGAACGGTCCTGTGGCTCCTGGCCTCCAGAACGGTCCTGTGGCTCCTGGCCTCCAGAATGGCCCTGTGGCTCCTGGCCACCCCTCCTACAGCTGAAGGGTGCAAGGAGGACAGTTTTCAGTGTGCATCAGTCTGGACATCACAGCGTGGCTGAGCATGGAGAGAACCCTGGAGACTCCCGGCCACGGAGAGGATCACGCTGCCTCTGCAAACACGAAGCTCTGTGGGTGTTCCAGGGCTGCAGACCGTACGCTGCTGGGTTTGGGTGCCTTCATCCCACAGAGGTCTCCTAAAGCTGCGCCTACTCCTAGAAACAGCAAGGTGGGACAAGCAGCGTGCCTGGGGGCCACATCTACACTTGGCACGTGGACAGCAAGCAGTCGCCTCAGAGCTGGGACAGGCGCCGGCAGCACGCGCAGGGAAGCAGAGTCCGTCTGGTCAGCAAGTGCTTCTGTCTGGAGCCGACGAAACACACGGCAGCTCTGAGGAGCTGTCTCTGCCTAACGCTGGTGTGAGCGCCCGCATGTGACAGCCAGAGCTCAACACAAAGCCATCGGCAGCTGCTGAGGCCTGAGATGACCCCCCTCCTGTGCCCGCTCTGAGGTGCTGCCTGGAGCATCACTGGGCCAGCACAACCAGAACAGATGGCAGTGAGCAGGTTGGTTCCAACACTTGGGAGGCAGCATCCACGACAGTTTGACCACGTCCAGGATGTTCCTGGGCAGAAAGACAGAAGACAAGGGCATTCTGCCGGGGATCCTGGAATACTCCTCTTCCCAGCAGTTCCCACGAAGCCATCAAAACCACCAGGAAACAAACATGCAGGCAGGAGCTCGGCCTCGAGGCAGTGGCTGCGTCAAAAGCTACACGGGACGATGGTGTTGGCTGTCCCACTCCCCCTCCTCTGTCCTCTCCCTTCTCTACCCTTTCTGGGCCCACCTCCTGCATGGTGGCTTCTGTTCCTCTGCCAGCCCGGTCCTGTGGATCTGCAGTGAGCTCCGTGATCCTCATCTCTGTCTGGCTGGCAAAGCATCTGCCCACGTCTGTGGTTATGGTGCCAGTGCTCAGCAAGAGACTGGGGTGCCAGTGCCAGACACCAGGCAGGACCTCGGGTTTCTGTGACAGCTCCTCTGCGGGAGCAGGGACCCCGCAGCACAGACAGCGGGCCGGCTACTGAAATCAGTTCAATCATCCAGGCAGCCAAACCCCGCGACTGAGAGGGTTGACTCTCTCTCCCCGCTTGACCAGGCCCTCTGGCTTCCCTAAACACCTTTTCCAGACAGCCTCCCGGGCCGGGACGAGGCAGGAGCATCAGAGAAGGTGGTGTAAGAACAGGCTGTGCCGAGCAGCTTGGTGCAGGAGCTGGTGGGGGGTGAAATGCAGCTTCTTCCGTGCTCCGAGGCCTGGAGGGGGTCCGGCTGGCAGGGAGCACGGCAGCCTACATGTGGAGCTGGTGCCACATGGCTATCTGTCTCCGGGGGTTCCGCAGCATCTCCTCCCAGTGGTTCCTCTCGGTGCCGGTGCTCTGTAAGCCCAGGCTGCACCTGCCCAGCACGTGGCTCTGCCCAGCACCGTCCTGGCTCAGCATTTCCAGCTCCACGCTGGAGGCACGCAGGAGCTCGTGGGGCATCTCAAACATGATCATCTCGTTCCACACGGGGTTCAGCTTGTGCTTCGCACGTTTGGTCTGCTTCTTCTTCAGCTTCAAGGACTGATGCTTCAGCGTCACCTTGACAGAGACATCTGTAGGGGAGTGCAGAGAGGCACCACAGTAATGAGCGTTCCGCACGAGGAGGGCGAGAGAGCTCTCACTCTGGCATCGGCAGCAGTGGCCGGACACAGGAGGCTCTGATCCCGGAGGGTTTGCCCTCCCCTTCCCTGAAGTTGTTGGACCCTCTGGCTTTCTGAGCTGAACGTGGATGTTTTTATGCCAGACACCACCCACCCCTCTTTCTGTCTAGAGCTGCGTGGTAGCAGAAACACCCCTCTGCTTCCTGGCTGCTCTACTCACCGTTGCCAAGCAGGTCCTTCAGCTGCTTGGAATGGAGGTTTTTAGCCTTGATGATGACCACCAGCAGGCGATTCGCAGCGGGCAGGTAGCTGATGGAGAGCAGGACCTCTCCGTGGCCCGTGGGTGGCTCCTGCAAGTGGAGACGCAGAAGGGTTAATTTTTTATGCACCTTGGCCATAGCATGAGGAAGACTACACAGAGAGGGTGAGGGTGGGAGGTCCTGGGCAGATGAAGTCTTCTCCCTGGCTTTGCTCGGGACATCTTTCCAGTCCCACTGGGTGTGGATAAACTGGCACAGGGGCCTCCACCTGTGCTTGGCCTCGGCCTCCTGACTGCTCTCCCTTTCCATGCTGCTCACTGGACAAGGGGGGGCAAGTTATCCTCCGGGAGGGTAGGAACTTGTGAGAGAGCTGTGGTTTAGCGGGAGGTTAATGGCCCAGCAGAGCCCCAGAAAGCCCGCGCCAGTCCTGCAGACTCCCTTTGGACTCCTTAGCATGATTTAGGAGTGTCAGGGCAGACAGCCCCCCTCGGGCCGCGGCTGTGCTCTGAGCTCTCACTCCTGAGCCAGCCATAAATACTGCCGACGAGGCTTCCACCCCGTTACTAGCTCCAGGCACGGACGGGCCCCTGTGCACCCGCAGGAGCTGATGGGCTCTGCAGAACCCAGGGCTGTCATCGCTGTCTGCTCGGAGTGACTGATGGGCGCAGCGCAGGTCAGGTGGGAGGCCATTAGCAGGGAAGCCTGAAACTCAATCCGACCCAGCCCGGGTAAATCTCTCCTCCTCACGCTCAGGTGGCACCGACCGTCTCACATGCCTTTCGCTTACATAAATCCTGACCCAGATCGAAGCGGATCTTGAAAACAGCCCCAAGGAAGAGCCTGCGCGTCCTCTGCAGAGGGTGGGTGTCTGTGCCCCGCAGGCAAACGCAAGCAGCAGCTCCACACGCAGCCACTGCCGCCCGCATCTCCCCGGGTCCCGCTCTGCGGCTCCGGGCTGGTCTGTGGCTCCCGCAGCTCCAGGCACCGGCAGAAGCGGCGGAGATGGGGGCAGGAGGGGTGGCCGAGCTCCGGGACGTGCAGGAACGCACTCGTCCCGCACAGCCGTGTCCCTCCTTGTGCTTCGGGCTGTCTGGCTCCTCATGCCCTGGTCCGGTTTAACCAGCCGGTGCCCAGAGAATCGAATCCCACGGCAGCTGCTCTCTGCCGGGATTCCAGGGGAACAGACCACCCCGCCGGTACTCTTCCTCCCCCCTGCTTCTGCGCTTTGGTTTGGGGTTCTTTTTCCCGTTAAATCGCAGCCTGGGAATTCGAGCGGAGCTTCAGCTCCCCCCGGGCAACGGGGATGGGAGCACCGGGGCCGTCGGCGGAGTACGTGCGCGGGGCACCGGCAGAGCGCTAAGGGGAGGGTGCTAGCGGGGGGCCAACGTCGGCACCGTCATTAGCAAAGCCCTGCGGGGGGAGGAAGCGATAAGGCTATCGGCGATGCCTGCCTGTGCATTGCTCCCGGCAGCGCAGGGATTCCTGAATGCTAATGACAGACCTGGGAGCTNGCTTCCCCCCCGAGCTCCTTCCAGCTTCCCCCCCGAGCTCCTTCCAGCTTCCCCCCCCCGAGCTCCTTCGCTTCTCCGGGAGAATTGCTGGGAAGGTGGGAATGACAGTGCTGCAGCTCCGGGCTTTCCCAGGAGCTGTCAGACAAAGCCGGTGACTGCTCCTGGACGGATGCTGTCGGAAGTGGCCCCTGCGCTGCCCGCGCTGCTCCCGATGAAGCTGCGCAGCGGTCGGCTCTCTCGGCCCCCAGAAGACGCAAATTCAGCCTTCGCTGCACATCCTCAGCAGCTCCGACAGTGCTACCCTGTGCTGCCAGCCCGGAGAGGAAGCTGCTGCCCTGAGTGCCCTGAGACTGTGCTCAGCGCTGAAGCTGGGTCGGGGCAGAGTACCCAGCACCACCAGACTGCACCAGCGGCACTGGAGTGCCACTGGCATTGCTGTTCCTCGGGTGTTGCTGACAAAGCTGATGCTGCAGCAGATTAGAGGAGGGGGGGCTCTACTACCCCGGTTCAGGAATGCGAACCATTGTATTGGAGCCATCTCTCTCGGACATCTCCTTTCACAGCAGCAGACAGGGAACTGGTTTCGGTTTACGTGTCAGTGCGCACGAAGCATCATCCCCTGATCCTACTGCGGGTACTGCTGGAATCCTCCCTGCAGCTGGGAGGGTGCAGGCAGGGAAGGAAAAGGAGGCTCTGATGTCTGAGAAAACCAGGACAATGCCGTGAGCGACGGTCTGACACCTTCCAGACAGAACAGCACTGCCGGGCTGAGCCCGGTGGGGTAACTGGTCTTCAGACCAACAGTTCACTCCCAGCAGTGGATTCTCCTCGCTGAAGGCTCCCTGGCTGCCACCACCACGCGCAGCAGAGTCCCTCTGTCTGGCTCTGCAGCCACCCTGGGGAATTGCAGCTTGTGCCACCGCAGTCCCACATGGCTAACCCACAGAAACTCTCACACCTTCTAGACACAGGATCTGAATTACAGGGATCAGAGCTGCTGCCACATAGACAGAGGAGGAGGAGAGGGAGCTGGGGCGCATCCTAACTGCTGGGAGCAGTCAATGGAAGGGCTGGGCTGACGGTGGTTCTGCAGTGGTGGGCGACAGCCCAGCCCAGAGTGCGCTGAGGGACCCTGCAGTCACGCATCACCCCCCAAACACACAAAGCCACCCACTACCTGCAGACCCCTACTGGAAGAGAGGGCTCCCTTTCCCCACGGCATGGTTAACACCGAGTCCGTACCTTCTCCGGGCTCTTCAGCCTCTCCCATTGGGCCGTCCCAAAGGACTGCCCCGCATTAGCGAGGCTCAGCTTGAGTTCCCCCACGATGCTGTGTCTGGAGAACTTGTCGCAGTTCCTCAGGGTGAGAGTCAGCGTCCCCTCCGGCATCTCCTCCGGTGCTAACGGGAATCGCAGGGCCTCCTCCCAGAGGGTGTGAAGCACCTTCTTCTTCAGCTCCGTCTGGGCCTCGGCAGTGCCGGACGTGCTCACCAGCGTGCCCAGCACGTAGCAGTGGCAGCCAGCATCGTGGTCCCCATTCACTCTGCCATGCATGGCTGGAGAGAAAGATCAGTGGTGAGGACCTCTCACAGGAGACAACCCCGGCTCGTCCCTGGCCAGACGCTGGGGTGGGCACGGTGAGGTAACTCAGCTGCACCCTGGGCCCTGCTCCTGCCCTAACGGTTCTGAGGGCAAAGCAAGGAATGCTGCTCCAGGTCCATGGGGTCTCCTGGTTTCCTGGGGGAGCAGAGCTGATTCTGCCCGGTGTGGGGCACCCAGGGAAGAGCCCCACCTGCAGGCAGCCAGGGTGGCTCCTGAAGGCACCCACCCTGGATGGGAGCTGTTGGCAGGCAGCCCCCAGCAGCAGGTACTGCAGGGCACCTTCTGGGTTCTCCCTTCAGAAGCCCAGGCTGGGCCGGCTGCCCGCAGAGATCTGCGTGGTGCATGAATTATTCAGTCACACTGCTTCCCCGGAGGAGCGGGTGATGCTCCAGCCCTAAGCTGAGAAGCTGTTAGAGCTGTCAGTTCTCACTTCAGAGAGTGGCACAGAGCCTGGCCAGGCGCAGCCAGAGGGACCTGCCCCTATGGCCTGGTATCTCCAGCGGAGGGGGCAGATGCAGCAGGGAGTGGGGCAGGCTGAAGGATCACAGACCGAGGCTGGAAGGGACCTTTGGAGTCCACATGCACCCCCCCTCCTAAAGGAGGTTCAGCCAGAGGGAAGAGGAATGTTTCCTTGTACCATGTGTGAGACTGGAGGAGGCCCTCCTGGTTCCTGACTTCTACTTCCAGCTCTGCAGCCAGCTGTCCCTGTCCCTGCTCTCTGCCCTCACGCAGAGGCACTGCCAGACAATTCTGCCAGCCCAGACCCCAGCCCATCCAGAGGATTTTAAGGCAGGAGAGGAACTCGGTAAAATCAGCAGGAACTCTGCAGCCTGAGACGGGGGATCAGCAGGGGGAGGACACCCGCCCTTACCCTCCAACAGGGCCACACGCAGCTCGCCCCGCTGCTCGTCGTAGGTGAGGCAGTAGCGCAGCTCGGGGGCCTGCTGACCGCCCGCTGCCCTCTCGGGGTTCAGGTGCTCTGTGACACACACGTCCGTCACGACCCCTGGAAGCGAATAACACCTCAGTGAGCAGGACTTCCCCTCCCGGGAGAACCGGCCCACCCCCCCGCAGCTCGGCTCTTCCAGACGTCTAGCAGCACCCACCGATCCGGTTCCCTCTCCTCCGTCACCCTGCCTTCCGTCTGCTCTCATTCTCATAGCACAGGGACAGGCTGCCCGCTCGCACCTCCTCGTGCTCCTGGATGGCTCACCGCCTGCTCTCAGCCGGTGCCTAGGCATGCCCCCACGGTCCCTGTCACTGGTGGGAACCCTGTGGAGCTCTGCTCGGCTCGCAGCCCTCTGGGTGCCTTCCCACTGGAACCATGCAGCCCCGGCTGCGCAGGAGGCACCCAGCTCCTCAGCACCCGGGCAGCTGAGGGCAGACAGTGGGCCTGGGAAGCTGCGGGGCAGGTTCTCCGCTGGGATTCTGAACTCGGTCCCTGTTCCACACTGAAACCAAGCGAGCAGCAAGGGACCGGGCGCTGCTGTCTGCGAGGTCACAGCAGTGGCACCAGTTCCGAATGGCTCAGCCAGTCTGGGCCGGCTCAGTCACGAGCGCGACCCCTGAGCAGTGCAGCCAGGCCAGCAGAGAGCCAACTCTGTGCTGCAGCCTCTTCACCCCGCAAACCTTCTCCCTGGCACCGCCGGCTGTGGCTCAGCCAGTCGCCCCCTCTGGCGCAGCTGCTGCCCCTTCTCAGGAGCCTGCGGGCGCAGGGCTGAGTGCAGCAATCGTCCTCCCTCCCAGAAGGACAAGAAGACAATCGCAGGCAGTTTCTTAAAAAAGAAACCTCGGCAGATGGCAGCGAGGCCCTGGCAAGGCTCCAGGGAGGTTTTATTACCCTGGCAACCCTAAGTGAAGCTAAAAACCAGCGCGGAAGTAGCCCAGATGTGCTGCCAACTGTACAGAGTGGCACCGCGCTTGCTCCCTGGCCCTTGGGCTGGCTGGAAACAGGAAAGGGCGCCCCGTGCCTGGGTTTCACCGTTGCTTCCACCTCTACAGGCTCCTTCGCTCAGGAGCGCTGCAGAGCTAACCCCGCGCAGCGGGCGCTCCTACCGTTCTGGGGGAGAACAAAGAGCTCCTCGTTGACTTGGATCTTCATTCTGTTCTCATCCAAACCCGCCTGCTTCCCAGGAGCTGCTGCTTCTGTCGTCTTCAGGGAGTACTGCGTGTAGTTTACAACTTCGGGGCAAGTGACTGCCGGGTTGGGGCCATAAACGTTGGGAAACCTCAGGAGCGCTCGAGGCTGCACGGGCTCTGCTGTTTTCTCCACGTGGAACTGCAGGGGAAAGCCTGGCCCGTTACTGCGCGCTCACCAGGACGATGGCTCCCACCCCTCGGAGTCCCACACGCTGAGAAAAGGGAGAAGAGACGCTGCCCCTGCTCATCTGCTCCGTCGCTGCCCCTGCCCCCCAAAATGCCCCTGCCACTCAGTGCCCGTCACTCCTCTGCTCTTGGAACAGGCCGGTCACGCCGCTGCTCCTGCAGCAGCGCAGCCCTTAGGGGCTGTGCTCTCTCTCAGCACAGTCGACCATGAAACGCGTGGCACTGCCAGCCTCGTCTGCACTGGGGCTGGACTGAGGGTGAGCCAGCAGACCTTCGCGGCTCTAAGAGTCTCATTGCTCCCCACTGACGCTGGATGTAGGTGATGGCTCCTGTCTCTGCTGGGACTCGGAGGTCCCAGCACACATGTCCTGAAGGAACGCACCTATTCCCCAGGACTGCAGTGCTGGCGGCGCCCCGTCGCTCAGGCAGCAGGGACTCACGGAGGGCAGGCTGGCTCGTTTCGTCCCCCGGGGCTCCAGCACCGGCCGAGGTGACGGCAAAGCTTGGTGGGTGCAGAAACGTGCCAGGAGCCGCGGGCCCTGGAGGCTGAACTGCACCTTCTGGTGGCTCAGTGCGTGTCCCAGCCACACAGCCAGGGTGATGCCCCAGAGGACAACTCCTCGGCGCAGGAGACTCTCCCGAGATGTTTCCCAAAGGATTCATCCCAGTGAAAGGCAGACGGCTACTGGGAGCTCCTCGCTGCGCTCAGGGACACCCACCCAGCGTTCGCAGCAGCCTCTCGAGAAGCCCTAAGCTCAGAGCAGGTGCCTACCCGTGGTCACTGGAGCCATCCTCCCCACCACCAGGACCTCTGGCAGTGGGGCTCTGCACCAGATCTCGCCACACAATGGGAAGGTCGGGTCTGGCAGCAGGAGCAGGAGGGTGCAGGGCTCCTTCCCACCCAGAGCAGTATCCAGGGAGACTGACCCTGTCACTGCGAGCCCTCCTGAGGGGTTCACTTGGGCTGCTACTACAGTCTCTACGAACAGAGAAGTAATAGCCCCAGTGCTGAACAGCGAACAGGCACTGCTGCGCAGTGGCCCAGCGTTCGGAGGGATGGAAGAGGGAACAGAACAGAGGGGCTCTCACAGACATGGAGAGCCTACAGGTCCTGCTGTCAGACACGGACCAGCTCGTGCTGAAGGCTCTGCTGAACACCAGCTGAACTCTTGCCTTGGAAGGAGAGAGACCTGAATGAGGAGGGTCCTGTGACTCCCCCCAGCTCTGTTTCAGCGAGCTCGGGACTCAGTCAGGGGGTTGGGCTGTAACAAGGAAGAAGGGGCACACAGGGGTGCCCAGCATGATCCACCCCTCACAGCAGTGACCCACGCTCTCACAGTAATGGAAGAGCCAACTCAGAATGAGGTGAGATCAGACGAGAGAGCCCGGGCTCCACACTCTGGATTTTAGTGTCACTGCCGAGCAGTGTCCTGAGTTCAGACTAATGAATCCCCACTGCTGGGGGGGCAGATGGAGGAGGCGGGGGGGCTTCCATACGAAACCGGCCAGGGAACTGTCCTGCAGGAGCCCCAAGATCAGATGCAGAGCTAGAGAAACGGCTGCTGCAGGAGAGCCCAGCAGGGGTTGTCCCCTCTTCACAGAGCTGCGTGTCGCCAGGTGAAGCCCAGGCTGCTGCCCCAGGAGGTCATTTCCCTCGTGGTCCACCCGACAGTATGCCAGATCTCCAGCCCGCCCCCCCCCTGCTTTCGCCTG
>VZRI01011496.1:68488-85057 GCA_013397515.1 Upupa epops
CCGGCTTTGCCATCAGCAGCTCTCTCGGTGTCAGCGTGACAGCCGCCTCCTGCTCTACTAGTTCTGTGGTCACCCAGCCCACCTGTTTCCCCCTCCCTCCTCCTCCCAGCCCGTCACCTCCTGAGCTCAGTAAGCAGGTCAGTGGGCACCACAGATCACCCCCCGAGCAGCCCAGCAGAAGCTGCTTTCCCACCCTCTGCACCTAAGGAGAAACCGGAGTAAACCGGAGAGACTGGGTCTTACCTGCTGGGCTGGTTGCAGCACGCTGGGCTTGGTGGTCTCTGTGTCCTCCTCCTGGTCCTTGTCTGAGAGTCCTTTCCCGGGCTGTTTGCCTTTGCAGAAGCAGGTGAGACCACACAGGGCCAGGATGCTGGTGGCAGTCCCTAAGGTAGCCCCCAGGGCTATAACTGGGGCTGACAAAACCATGGTCTGGCACTGAACAGGAGCAAAAAGCTTAGAGACCCTGGGACCCCTTCTCCTGCCTGCAAGAGCAGCTCCCACACCTCCACTCTGGCGCCAAGCCTGGCTTCATTCTCCTTGGAAGTCTGAAAAGAATCCTGCTGCGCAGCAAGGGGACCAATCTAGAGACAGAGAAATCATCCCACCTTTGCTAGGCAACGGGGCCCCGCGCCATCCTGGTGATGGAGCTCCTGCTCCAGGTCAGGCGGAGGAAGCGGTGATCGGTGCCTGCAGCCTCTTGGAGCTGCGACCAGGCAGCTTTCATTGAAGCCCGTTCTGGGGCTCCACGGGGAGAAGTCTGGCGTGTGATGGAGAGGAAAGACGTCAGCAGAAGGGGCTGGGCTGCGCTGCCTAACTCACACAAAGTGCATCCAAACGTTGGGTCAGCTCAGCTCGCCAGCAGTCTCCCTGACGGGTACCTCTCGAGCTCGCGTGTCTCTGTCTTAAGGCAAGGACGGGCACTGCCGGAGGGAGCTGGCATGGGGAGCCCTGCCACTGCAGCCGGACGGAGCAAAGCCCACACGTCCACCACAAAACCATTCTGGCTCCTCCGCTGGCACAGGCACCAGTCGAGCACCGTCCCACCCCACCACGAGTTCAGGAGGGGCCGAACCTCCTGGAGCCGCTGTCTGCGGCTCCCATGCGGGGCCGTGCTCCTGCTCACGAAGCCGGCAGATAACACGCTGGCTCATGTACAGGAGGGGAGAGAGCCGACAGCCACTCGTCGCACGCTGTGCTGCACCGCTGACCGTTGTCGCTGGCCTCCATGGGGCGATGTGGAGGGCCAGTGTCCATCCCTCGGGGGGGGGTAACCTCCTGGAACTCCTTTGCTTTTGCCTTGTTTCTCAGGCGTCCCAGGTCGGGGCAGAGGGGACGGAAGGCCACCTCTCGGGGTGCTGCCTGTGCTGGCTGCAGCCGTTTTGTGGGTCACTCGGCCAGGAGCACCTCCTGGCTCGACGATGAGCAGGATTCTGGGTCACCGTGCAGCCGGGCCAGAGTGGAACTAGGGAGCGGGAGGGAAATGCTCTCGGAAGGGTCCAGGGGCTCCCTTTGTCTCTCTGTTTGGAGCAGAGCTGCTGCCTGTGGATCTGGACAAAGAGGAACTCTCTCTGCACAGACCTGTTTACGCGTTCGGGGCGGGGGGAGGCCGCCTCTCTGCAGCTCGGGCTGTGCCACGGATTTCTCCTGACCTGTTTTCCGTGCGTTTCGCTTCTTCCTCACGACAACTGGCGGAGCCTTTGTTCCATTATAGATGGCGCCTTCACCGCCCGGCAGCGCTGCCTTTACACACCCGACTCTCGCTCTGATGGCTAAAGATTCCCCGGTAACAGCGCAGCACCCCGACAGCATTCCCACCCTGCCAGGCTGTGTCGAGTACAGGGGACTGAGGAGTCTGACCAAACGCCCTGCTCTGCTCCTGCTCTCTGTGGCTCAGCAGCTCCCAGAGCCGTGAGCAGAGCCCCTGTGCTCCCCTCTGCTGCCGTGAGCAGTCTGTGCCGCACTCAGACTCCTGACCACTACCTCCTCCTGCCCTTGCTGAGCCCCGGGCTCTGCCTTGAAGAACAGGCCCAGACAGTTGTGGGTTTCCAGCAGGCAGGAGGAGCGGGGACTGAAAGGCCAGAAAGGAGGACTCTGTCCTGACGCCCGTGGTTTGCTCCACAGGACGGGTTCTGTCCCCCTGTTTCACCGGACACCTCTCCAAGACAACTTCCAGCTGTTCCCACAGGAAGGTTCAGGTTTCCTCGCCATAAACTGTACGTGCTGCGACGCGGGGTGCGCGGAGGCATCACCAGGTCTCACAGCATAGGCAGCGCTGCGGTGCAGCCTCTTCAGCTCTTGCTGCCAGCGGTGGGACGGAGCCCGTGGCATTTGCCCTGCGCCCTGGTGCAGATCCGTAATGCAGGGCAGCTTTGGCACACGCGGGCACCGCATCCATCACGGTGGATTATTCTGAACACAGCCTGTCCTAAGAAACCTCCCAGGGCAGCTGTACCCCCGCCTGGGGTAGCACCGGCTTAGAGCAGCAGCAGGCTGAACCGGGGCACCCAGGCTCGCTGCTATTGCCCGGAAAGGCACAGCTCCTCTACCTGCCACCCCTGCTGTCGGGCACAGGCAGATCAAGGCTGTTTCTTCCAGCTTGGCTTCATGGGCAGGTCCAGGCAGCACTCCACCCGCAGTCCCCCTGTGCAGGTCCTCCCTCCAGACCCTGACCCCCCGCACGCAGAATGACAGGGGCACAGACGGGCCTTTCAGCTGCTGGCACTGCAGAACACTCTGCCACCACAGCCACCACCCCTGGCTCCTGCTCTGGGCTCCTCCTGGGCCGTTCTGCTCCAGACAGAGGAAGCCTCGGGAAGAGGAGCTGTTAGCACAGATCACACGGAGAACCACCAGAGCTGCTCTATCGCCTGGCTGCACCTCCCGTACGGGACAGCCCATTGATGCCATCACCAGCCACTCGAATAAGCAGGTCAGGGATCTGCAGCTTCTGTTCTGGCTTCAGAAGACACAAATTGAAGTCCCGGGGTCCCTCGGTCTCAAGTCGCAGAGATGCCTGAGCACCTGCGGAGTCCTCGGCCCTTCCGGCACCTGGAATGTTGGAGCATTAAGGCAGCTTAGCATATCCACAGGTCTGCGTGCAGGGCAGGGGCAGGGGTGCTGCGGGAAGTCACGTCCGCGTCCCCAGCAGCCGGGCACAGGAACAATGGGCTCGGCCGGGTGACCCCCAGTGAGGTCTGAGCGCCGCGGGGAGCAGGGGCAGAGCGGGGGTGCCAGCTCGGGGTGGGCACTGAGGGGGTGGCAGACAGCAGCCCCGAGGGCTGCATAAGCAACTCAAAGGAGGGTGCTGAGGGCGAATGGCCGAGCACGTTCCCAATTAGCAGGTGAATGCCGCAAACGAGCTAATGTTTCCCGGAGCGGGGGTCCTGCTGAGAGCAGACCATCAGCACGGACGCTGCTGTCGCTCCGGACTCCCACCTCGCTTGTGTCGCTTTTACTGGAACCCCCAGGAAACAGCTGAGCTTTGTGCCCAGATCATCTGGGCTCCGCAGGAGCAGCCGAGCCCCCTCCCGCACAGGCAGCTCCGCTGCTGCTTTGCGGCCGGACTTTGGTCCTGGTGACCAGGGCAGGCGGGAGCAGCCCCGGCGCCTGGCGCAGCCGCCACTCGCTGCACACCCCGCATTCGCAATAAAATGCTGCCTCCCCGAGGTGGCCGCCTTCCCCGACGGCTGGGGACGCGGCTGTAGTTTTGACAGCAGCGGAGCCCCGACGGGTCTGTTGCAGAGAACAGAGCTGGGGTCTGGCACAGGAGCAGCCAAGGGCAGCCTCCCCAGAAAGACTGTGGCGTTTTCCCTGCGGTGCAAGAGGCAAACTGCGAGGGAACAGCACAGCAGCAGCTGCTGGGAGGGAGCTGCTCCTGCGCAGAGCAGACTGCCTTTCCCCGCGACGGGAGGGCTGTGCAGCTGAGTGATGCACGCACGAACTGAGCAACGGTTCGTAGAGGGACCTGGGAGCTGTGGAACAGCTTCTGCACAAGTGGTGCACGAATAGCTGCACCAACTCAGCCTGGAGCAGGCTCTGAACTCCTGAGCGTGCCAGGGAAACTGGCTCAGGATCAGCTTCCCAGTCCCAGTCCCAGTCCCAGTCCCGGTCCCAGTACACAGGGAAGATTCAGGTTCAAAACAAGCACAGGTGAGGTATCACATGCGTTTCCCTCTTCTCATGTGCTTTTCTGGGCAGCCCCTTTTGACCCTGCTGGAGAGGGAACGAGGTCCCAGGGGCTGGTGATCTCATCCTGGGGGCTATTCCAGCAGGGCCACATGCTGTTCCCTACATCTTTTAGGTAAAGCCCTGAGAGCCGGCTTCTTTTTTAGCAGTGCTATTCTGAGTCGGTGACTCATGTCAAGTAGCAGTTTGGCAGCAGCTGCTGGCATCTTCTTTCTTCCCATGCTTCCCTTGAGCCTCGGCCAGAGTTGTGAGCCATTCCCGGAGGCACAGGTAGGAAATCACAGGGGACAGACCGTGAGCACTCCCTGTGCTCGTTGGGCTCTTCTGCTAGGTGCCTCCATTGGCGGAAGCCTGGAGCACCCCAGCAGTGGTAGTTCTTACCACAGAATGCAAACGACTCTGCAGTGACTTTCCTACTGTTACTAACACGGAGAGCACCCTGGGACAGCCAGCGCCAGGCTCTGCGTGGTGTTCACAGAGCCCGACTCCTCGGAAGTTCCGCTGGAGAGGCTTTGTGGCAGCGCCAGACACAGACACCCCTGCAGTGAGATCACCCCGATGCGCTGATCGGAGAGACACACTCGTCGTCCCGACAGAGCTCAGACTTTGCAGTTCGACTCCATGGGGCACAGCACAGGACTCGTGTGCCAGCTCTCTGTTCGGAGTCGGGACGCGCTGGGTACCAGACAGTGGGAGGGAGAGGTCAGCTCCTGTCTGCAGCACAGGAACAGTTGTGTAATCTTCAGCAGTTGCACGGCGAGGTGTGTAGGAGAGACAGCTGCCTACGACTTCCCTTCCCAGCTTGGCTAGCACCGCGTGGATCAGGCCACGGACAAGGCTTTGCTGTTCAATTTTTAGCTGTTTAAAGCTGTCACCGCAAAGCCAGCGCCCCAGCCCTCTCCAGAACTGCCGTGGTCTGCGGGTACAGCCTAACCCGTCTAATGGCAGCACCGTTTCCATGGCCCTCATAAATTCTTGGAGAGGTGAACTCTGCTCTCTCCTGTTTATGATGGCTCAAAATGGGTTACACGTGGGCCTCCCCCTCTTCCAGATCAGAAGAGATTACCAGAGTAAAGAAAATGCTAAGTACTCCTCCCCAGCCTCCTCTGCAGGAACCAGGCCCTCTGAATATTCCACATCACCCACTGGTTCAGTCTCCTTCAGGAGGAAGGTCAGAGGGGGAACACAAATACCCACACAGACCCTGTGATGACGTTCCTAGTCAGAGAGAGAGGCAGATACGCAGGTGAAGGATGGAGCAGAGCTCTGAGCAGAAGCTCTCTCCAGCCTGGACCTGTTGCTGAACTCACACCGTGTCCAGGCAGATCCACAGCAGAACCAGCCCTGTATGAAACCGCAGCTGCAGCTCAAATCTCCCAGTGCGAATAAATGGTGCCCCAGCTGAGAACTGAGAGCCACAGCTCAGTCCAGAGAGGAGAACTGAAACTACAGCAAAGCTGCACCTGAAGCAGCACGATGGGCAGCACAGCACCTTCTGGTGAGGTACAAAGCGCAGCTTACTGTGACCATAGTGCCTGGGACTGTACCTGCTCCGGGGCAGGACAGTGATTAGGGCTAGCAGTGGGCTCCCATCAGGCAGAGTGAGGTGCACGGGCAGAGGCGGGGGTACTGTTCAGTGACAGCACCCTCCGTCACCTCCCATGCCCCATCCCAGAAGCAGACATGAGGCACTGCCTCGATTCCCCCTGTGAAACACCCCGGCAGGCATTCACCAGGGTGGCTGCCATGGCACAGTTGAGGTGAACGCTGCCCGCTGGCAGGAGGAGACCCTTCCTCACTGAAGATGAAGCCGGGCTGGCATTGCACAACCCTTCAGGAGGAGACCAGAGCCCCCAGCGCTGTACGTGTGGGGCTGGGCCGGTGCCCGTGATGGCATGCTCCTTCCGAGGGCAGGGGGCAGAGATAACCGCGGGCAGGCTGCAGCAGCCCAGCACCTTTCCCCATCGCCGGAATTCCTTCGCAATCAGCATGACACTGCTCGGGCTGCGGGCTGCAAAGCCATGCAAAGCCTTTGATCCTCCATTCCTCACCTAAGGGCAGCAGACAAATCAGATGGCTTCTCCTGATGAAAGGAAGGAATTCGTGGCTGTTCAGAAGTTCATTACTGCAGCTGTCCAGCTCACGGTCTCAGTTCCATCACCCCACCGCCCCTTCCTCTCCCTCAGCCCAAGCAGCCAGCAGCCTGGCTGGCAGCGCAAGCGCCGGTTCAACTGCTAGACCACATCTCCCTGACTTTGGGCTCGGAATCTGATTTCGAGCTGAAAATCAACCTCACTCCAGCATTTGTAGTAGGCACAGAGCCTACTACAGAGCGCTTGGCCTCTGTGCAGTCGCCTGTGGCGGGCTGGGGTGGTTTGGCTGTGGCTCTCTTTGGCTTGCAGAGAACAATCCGTTCTTCTACTGGTGGCAGACTGGCCCTCAGAGCTCCCAGGTTGGGCTCCTTGGGTGGGAATCAGGTCAGTATCAGAGCCAGCAGCAAGCCAGTGCCCTTCATTTAGGCTTGGGTTCTGCCATGAGAGCAAGCCCTTGGGCTGGGGCTATGCCTGCCGGTAGTCACTGATGCCGTGGGGCTGTGAAGAGCAGTCCTCACCGACGCCGGTCCCATCTCGCTGTCACGTAACTCCTAGTCTTGCCTGGGTCCGGTTTGGAGATGGAACCCTCAGCTGCCTCTTGATTCCTTCAGCAACCCGAGTAACTTCTAGAGCTTCTCAATAGAGAAAGAGGGGGCAGCAGTGTGAGTGGGGCTAAAGCCTCACTGAAGGCACCTGAGCGCTGACAGTCCAGAGACAGGACCTGCACATCACACAGCCCGGTTTTCTCCTCTGGGCAGGGGAAACCTACTCTGAGACAAACAAACCCGAGAGCAGACAATTCCCGGCCCCAGCACCTTCGGCAAACAGTTCTGCACAGAGAGAGCCCTGTGACAAGAGGCTTGGTGGCTTGGTCACCTACTACAGGCTTTTCTTGCGAGGTCAGCTCTCTGCCTCCCACAGCCTCTTCTGAGCAAGAGCACCCCAGCATCAGCAGGTCTGCCCACCGGTCTGAGGGAGCAGGTGCCGCTTTTGCTGCCGCTGCCTTGGGAGGCAGCGAGGAATGACAGAACTCAGGACACCATGAACCATCAGCAAGCACACAGGAGTGTAAGCTGGGAGCTGAAGGTTGTCTTGAGGCACAGGCATGGCCCCACCGATGTGTTGCCTGTTCTGAAGCAACACGAGAGTGCCATGGCCTTCCGTGCAGCGTGTGCCATGCAGAAAAGGGGCACTGCCGCCTGAAATCCCAGCAGGGCACTGCTCTGGAAAATTTCCCAGAGCTGAGGGCTTCCCAGCTGCCATCAGTCACACTGGGCACTTTAGGAAAGATCCTGCTGGCAGCACAAGCAAGAGGCTGACCCCGCTCCCTGCGCCACTGTGTGAGCCAGGGGATGCTGCAGCTCTCGGTGACAGCAGAGCCCCTCTCCGGGAGATGCCCAGGGGCTAAACGGCTGCACAGGTTTTCCTCCTGCTGGGATCCCATTGGCTGGAGCGGGGTCTGTGGCCCTGGCAGAGCAGGCTCTGCTGGTATATCTAGAGGCACTCCTGCCGACCCGGCAGAGGGGCAGACAGGCACTGGCCGGGTGTCGGGACTGAAGGAGCCGAAGATGTTCCTCCTCATCGCCTCTCTTCTGCTGCTTCACACTACCCTGGGCTTCCCCATCCAGGTGAGAGCATTTCTGCAGGCAGCCGGGCTCTGCCCGTTCCCAGGGGAGCTGGGGGGACCCCTCTGGGCACCGCTCGTGCATGGGTAGTGTGACCACATATGAAGCAGTGCCCTGCTCTCCCCTGCGCGTTGTCGCTGCGTTTACGAGCTGCGGAAGGATAACGCCTGTTCCCCTTGGTTTTGCAGGAGGACCATGACAACAGCACAGCAAGTAAGTGGGGTTGCTATCGCATTGAACAACAGGCTGCGCGCCCCAGAGTCGGGGTGCAGCTGCCTCAGGCCCGCTGCACACAGCCACGCTCCCACGGGGCTGGGGGTCTCAGGCCAGTCTTTCACAGCAGGGAAAATAGGGTTCTGCCAGGTGTTTTGGGGGCCTTTGCGTTCAGCTGGGTGGCACAGTAAGGCTGCCACATGTTTGCCTCAGGTGCCAGCACAGAGAGCAGCCCAGGCTCAGCTGGACAGCATTTACCAGCTCCCAGGGTAGGAGGGAACAGCAGGTCCCCAGAGGAGGTCAGTGGGCCGGTAGACTTTGACTACAGCAAGACACTGCCAGGTCGGGGGCGATGTGTTGTGAGGGTGAGGGGCCTTATCCCATGCAGCTGGTGGGAACGACTGAACCAGTGGGCTCCCATCACCACGTAAGTGAGGTCAACAGTCGGGGAAGGCAGTCTGGAGCCTTTCTGGCTCAACGGAAGCATTTCTGTGACCAGGAGGAATTCTCCTCAGGAGCCTTGGGCAACAGCCACTGTGAAAAGGGAGGGGGCTGCAAGGCGTGACAGAGCTTGGCACCTCCGCTGCTGCAAGCAAAGGGTGGCACACCAGGGCAGGAGTAACAGAACTGTGCCTGCCTCAGGGAGAGCAGAGACCGGGTGACCTCTGCAGGGCCTTGGCATCTCTAATCGCCTGTGATACTGCAGCAGGGAAGCTTCTGCCTGCCAGTGTAGCCATCGGCTCAGATTTTCGCTCCCGTTTGTGCCTAGAAACTGCCATGAGTGAGACCTAGGGACTCAGAGCGGTTCTGAGCTGCTGTGGGGTTCAGACGCAGCTGAGACGCTCTGTCCCATGCTCCATCGCAGCCTTCACCCCCTTCCATACCTTTACTCTCTGACACCATGAAACCAGAGAGGACTGTTGGGCCGGCAGCGCCTGCCCCGGGTGCAGTGGACCCCAGGGGACAGCACTGTCACCCCTTCCCTCTGGCATTGTCCACGGGAAGCTGCCAACAGGCTGTGCTGGCTCTCGGGCGGCAAACGCCAGGTCTCTGTCCCTGGGCACGATCCAACAGTGACTGCCTCAGCTTCTGTGCCTGTGCGCCCCTGGCACAGCCCACGCCCTGCCAGGTAAAGGCACTGCCAGAGGCCTTTCCGTGGCTGAGGAGACCTGTGCTAGGGAGGGTCCTGAGGCTGCACTCACAGTCTAATCCTGTTCTCCTTTGCTTTTTGCAGCGACAGAAGCTACTGAGGTAAGGACAGCTAAATCAGCTGCTTGGATCTCCCTGGGGTTCAGCCGGGGGGCAGTGAGGTCCAGACCTGTGCAGGAAAGCCTTCTCAAACCATCTCCACCCTATTCCATGATTTCTCCGCACCCCCAGACACAGCCCACATCCCGGGGAGCCTTTGCCTTCTCTGGGGTCACAGAGAAATTCAGACTCCCTGTCTGTTTGCAGAAGGCAAGGGACGAGGACTGCTCTCCATCCTTTCGCTGACGCTCATTCCCCAGCTGGGTACCAGCTCCCCGGTTCCCAAGGGGCTCCCAAGGCGCACAGCCTGTCGCTGCTGTGCTCCGAGGTGACTGAATGCTTTGAAGTGAGAGAGAACGCTAACGCATCCTCCTTGCAGGTGACTACACAGGAGGCATCCTCCTTGCAGGTGACTACGCAGGAGGCATCCTCCTTGCAGGTGACTACGCAGGAGGACGCATACGGTATGTGCTGTTCCACCCAGACGGAGCGAGGCACTGGGGGGGGTGACTGACAGTCAGCTACTGTGGAAAAGAGCGCAAGGGTGGCACAGCCCCTGCTAGGGCAGAACTGTCCCGTTTCTCCCCAGGCACTGGCCCTAAGCAGTCACCAGAGCAGGGTCTCCAGGGTTTGTGATCCAGTTGCTAAACTCCCCAGCAGCTGCTTTTGCTGGAAATGGCTCTGCTTGGCTAAGGTCGGGGCTGAAGTCCCTCTCAGAGCCTGGAGAGCAGGCAGGGGCCCCGTGCTCGTGCTTTTCCTCCATGTTCAGGATTTTTGCAGCTCGCAGCTGGCTCTGCTTGCCAGGCCTCAGCAGTGCCCGATGCTGGGCTTAGCTGGGCCACCAGGCTGGCCCTTGGAGTAGGAATTTGGTTCCGAGTTCAGTGGTTTCATGGGGTTTTCAGGAGCAGCAGCAGGACTGCTCTCCATCCTTTCTTCACTGCTGGTGTCTCACGCTGGGGGCTCCAGCGTGAACTCTCCAGTCTGGGAGCATGGAGGGGGCAGCCAGCTGGGCACTTGGCAGGGCACTACAGCCTTAAAGGGGCCAAAGGTCCAGGCCTTCAAATGGGATGGTCATAGGGAAAAGGTTGGAGCGGGAAGGGAAAGATGGAAAGAGGGTGTCTCTTGGGATGGGATTAATGCCAGAGCAGCCACAGCTGGGGGGGTTCACAAGGTCACATCGCTGAGAAGAGTCTTCAAGGTGAACTCTGTGCCAGCCCCTGAGCAGCGTTGCTGTAACCGGAGCTCAGCCCGAGTGAGCTCCTGGAAACCCCCAGGTTCGAAGCCTGGATGGGCATCTTCCCTGGGATGAGAAGCTGATGCTCTTGTATTTCTGCACAGAGTCTCCACCGCCCACAGAGGCTGCCCCCGAGGACGAGGTGATTTTCAACAGAATTCTGAGAGTTAACAAAGGTAACCCAGCCCAGCCCTGCCTGTAAGGGGCCTCTGCGGGCTGCTCCTTGGGGTGAGGTGGGAGGGACAGTGCCCTATCAGCACCTGCACAGGTGTTGTCCCCCTGACAGCTGCCCAGAGACAGGGACAGGCCTCTGGGCTTCTCAGTTCTGTCATGCCAGGGCTGAAGGTGGCACAGCTGTGGGGGCAACCTGGAGCTCCCGCCCCTTTGGCTCTCGACATCGTTGGCAGTCGCTGGGTGGAGAAAGAGAACCTGGGTGTTAGGATGCTTCATTATTTAAGCGACTTTCCTTGGCTGCTTCCAGGCCTCGTGTGGCTTTGTAGTAGAGACTCTGTGGTCAGGTCCCTGCTGAGGAGGGGTGGCCATCTGGCCCAGCAGTCCATAGTGCTCGCCAGGGGCAGATGCTTAGGTCAGACAGCAAAGGAGGATGCATAGGGTGACTCTTGCCCGGGTGTGCTTAGCCAGCATCCAGCAGCAGGGTCCTCCAGCCTTTCTCTCACCACAGGCAGCTCCAAGTTGTTGCGGGAGGGTGACATCGTCCCACAAAGGACTCGCAGCGCCATCAGCTGCCGACAGTGCAACTGGCCCCAGTCGAGCGATGGCATCGTTCGTGTTCCCTACGTCTTGGATGCTGCTTACGGTGGGTGAGAGCTCTGCTGCTTTTGGAAAGAAAAGGAAGGATTTGATGCAATGAGCCTCAGGGAAACCCTGCTGGGGGGCCACACAACACTGGTTAAACCAGTCCACTGGTTAGACCAGCTGGTTAAACCGGGTCCAGGGCTTTACTTGAGCTGTCTGAGACAAAGACTGGAATGGGCACAAGAAAAGACCGGGGTCTGGCCCCTTGGGGACAGGGATGGCCGTTCCCTCCAGTGGCACCCGCCAGAGCAGCTGCTGTTCCCCGAGCTGTTTCAGTGCCTGCTCCTCATCACCAAAACAGCTTCCCCAGCTGCCTCCAAGCGTCCTGCCAGGGGCCACAACAGTCACCGCTGCAATTTAGAACGAGTAGCTGGGAATGAAAGGATCCCCTCTGGATCCTCTGGGTCAAACACCTGGGTGAAGGTCTGGTGCCTGGACCCTAATACCTTAAACACAATCCATGGCTGAGCAGAGCGTGAGGCAGAGCCTAGCCAACGCCTCTGCCCCTCATCCGCCCGGGGTTTGAGCACAGGTGGGGCTCGAACGCCACCTGCCTCTGCCCTTGTGCGACCCTCGATGAACGCTTTGTCCCGCAGAGGAGAGCCAGGTACAGGCGATCGAGGATGCCATGGCAGAGTTTGGAACCCTGACCTGCATTAACTTCGTGAAGCGCAAGAAAGAAAGCGACTACCTCAGCATTAGGTCTGCCGATGGGTGAGTCCGGTGATAAATGAACGCGCTACTTCTACGCTGCTCTCCCATCCCCCGGGCTGCCTGACTTCAGAGAGCAACGAACAAGGGATTTAGAGCAGCACTGTGTTTTACCGCAGTGCTCAGGTGCCCTCCTGGGAAACCTTGCTAGTGCAGAGTGCGGAGCTCCCTGGCGACTCGGGAGCGCTGCAGATGGTGGGGAGGCACCATTAGGGTGGAGGGCCTCAGCTCAGGCTCTCTGGGTGGTACAGCGCTCGCCTGGCACGACGAACAGGCTGCAGCAGCTCTGACCTGCATGGGCAAAGCCCAGTCAGCTTCTGAAATAGACTGGAATTGTTCTCTGCACCCCGGTCACCCCTGCCAGAGGACAGGAAGGAACCCCACACTCCCACTCCCGCGGGAAGCATGTGAAGCAGGGTTCTCTGTAGCATCCCTTTGCCTGCCTGATGGGAAACACCCCGTAAGCCTCTTGCTGGTGTTTGTGTCTCCCTCAGCTGCTGGTCCAACTATGGGAAAGTAGGAGGGGGACAAACGGTCTCTGTGATGAAAGAAGGCTGCATGTGGAAAGGGATAATTCAACACGAGCTGGACCACGCTCTGGGCTTTCTGCACGAACACTCTCGAAGCGACCGGGATGAACACGTCAGGATCATGTGGGACTACATCAGTCCACGTAGGTACCTCTGAACTCCCCAGTGGTGGCAGTGGTGTGGCTACAGCCCAGCTCTGCCCTGACTGCGACACCGTGCATTACAGCTGACAGACCAGACTTCAAGAAATTTGAGAACTCCAGAAACCTGGATCTCCCATACGACTACTCCTCAGTAATGCACTACGGCCCGTAAGTAGCGGCGCAGCGCGGCTTTAGTGGGCACCCAGTCCTGCACCAGCATTAGTCTCTGTAGTAACTCCCTCCTGGCTCCCAGCCGCCCTGTTTCCCCTTCTGAGAGAACACTGGGTCCGCTCACCCAAGCCCCTCCCTAAGATCAATTCACTGGGTTCCCGCTGCGGAGCCCTGCTCCGGAGCAAAGGGGGGCACCCTGAGACTGACTCTTAACCAAACCCGTTTGAACAGCACTGTTAGGCAGCAGGAGTCCTGAGCGGTTCCTGCCGTCCCTCCCGAGGCACTGGGAGAGCCTCACTGCTGCTGGGTTGCTTTGCAGATACACGTTCAGCAACACCACCGGGAAGGCCACGATAGTCCCGATCCCCGACGGGTCGGTGAGCATCGGGCAGAGGCAGGGGCTGAGCAACTTGGACGTGGCCAAAATCAACAAGCTTTACAACTGCAGTAGGTATCTCACAGCCAGCCCCTTCTGCTCAGGCCCTTCTCAGGGATGGCACAGCGGGCACAGGGCACTGTGCTGGGCTCCTCTGACCTGACTTCTCCACCTCAGTGGAAAACACCAGCAGGGAACTGAAGCCTCTGTCGCTGTTCAGAGGTGCAGGAGCTCCCCTGCTGAGCACACAGCCAGCCAGCAGAAGCGGGTGCTTTTCCAAACACTGCTCGACGCACTCAGGACACGGTGATTCTTCATTCTGATGAAGAAGTGTCTGGCAGAGCAGAAAATCGGGACCAGTCTGTTCTGAAGAGACTGCGACTGTAAATGGTGGGGAGCTCCTGCAAGCCTGGTGCTGCAGCAAGCCTTTCTTCCTCAGGTCGCTGCAGCACTATTCTGGATGCTCCGTCCGGGTCACTGAGGACTGCTAACCACCCGAGAAATTACTCAGACAACACCAACTGCGTCTGGCTCATCCGAACCCGGTCCCGAAAGGTAACCCCTCGCATTATGGCTGAACGACCCCTTGCCGTGGTGAGCGCGGTGTGCCCTGCCTGCATACAAGCTGTCAGAAAGACCTCTTCCGTGAGAGGCATTTCAGACCAGCCTCTGCTTCCTCATGCCCTTACGCCAGGCACGGGCACAGACAACCGCAGAGCTGTGAGCTTGGAAACCCTCCCTGCACCCGGCTTCGGGCTGGCAAAGTCAAGCCAAAGCAGGCTGAGCATGGGACATTCAGTCAGACCTGTCAGCTCTGAACCCTGCAGCTTCAAGGGACGAGAGCCAAGCATGGGCAAGCAGTTCCAGTCCGGACTGGCCCACAGCTTAGATGCTCTCTGGCTCCTCCTCTCTTTGGCTCCTCTGAAGAAGCCAGGGACACTTGCGTTTATCAAAGGCTGTCTTTCCCTTCCCTTGCAGATTTCCCTGCACTTTCAAACCTTTGAGCTGCAGAGAAGCAGAGGCTGTCAGGGTGATTACGTTAAAGTTTACGATGGAGCCACCAAATCTGCTGGCGTTCTGCTGGACAAAACCTGCGGATCAAGGACACCCAGTGATGTAGTTTCTTCTGGGAACCTCATGCTCATAGAGTTCGTCACAGACAGTGCTGGTACAGCCCCCGGTTTCCAAGCCGACTTCATTTCTGGTAAGTGTGAGATCGAGGAAAACACTCTGTGTGAAACCAGCCCTCCTCTTCAGAGAGGTAAAACAGTGTTTGGGGAGAGCCTCTGCACAGGAGCCGCCAGCTCCCACCTTGTTTTTGATGTGAAGGGTCAGTCCCACACTGATTCCATCTATTCATGCAGACAGAGGGGCCGTGCTCAGGACAAGTGGCATAGCCAGGCAATTCCCCACGCGCCTCACCTCTCCAGCCCCATTTAATTAAGAGCTAAAGTCACAATTATGTGATTAAGTCATCGCAGGCTCCCGAGTCAGCATGTGCCAGCTGGGCTCAAGAAAGGCCTCTGTGCACACAGCACTGCGGCTCGTCCTTGCACCAGGCTGTTTGTTGTGGGCTAAGAACCAGCTCAGAGCGTGTAAACCCCTGGAAATGCAGCGTCTTACCTGCCCACCCAAGGCAAACCAGCAGGGCTCTGTCTCTCCAGGGTATCTGTTTCTGCCCATGGCAGCCTTGGAAGGAAAGGGGACCTCCCTCCCCACCCCGATGTGCCAGCAGCCGTCTAACAGCTCCAGCTGCTCAGCTAAATAACATTGATGTCCTCTGGGACACCAGTTTGCCTGGAAAGCTCTGAAAACTAAACACCCTCTCCTTCCGCTTACAGTGAGGACCCAGAGAAAACCTAGCACCAAAAACTGATGGAATGAAGAAGAATCTATTGTGTGAATACCGAGGGTGCGTGTGTCCCACGTGGCTCCTGCCCCGCTGGGATCAGCCTGAAATGCAATTCTATTAAGAATCAAAGTTTTCATCTTCTGAGAAAGTTTACTCCCCAAGCCCTCCGAACGTATGAGTTCTATACACGTGGCGTGCTCTTCCCTTTGTCTGCACAGTTAAGTTATTACCTCTTTCTATTTAAATTTAAATAAAAAGCTTCATTTGAAAAAACAAGTTTCCACTTCCGTGTTCCAGTAGCCACTTCCAGCCCTACACACGAGCAGTGTGGTCCCGCTTCTCAGCCCCCTCCCTCCAGCCACACTCAGCCACGCAGAGCACTGACATCACCGTAGGGTGGAAGAGCAATGAAACCACTCTGAACTTCGGAGTCATTTTATGATCTTCACAGCCTTGAGCACGGAAGGGCCTCAGACACAGACCCTTCTCCCAGCTTGACATGTCAGCTTCTGAAAGCGACACCTCCCTTAACAAGTGGGTCCCACTGTGGTTCCAGACACTCACTGTGGGACATAACACCCATGTCCGCATCCTCGTCCTCACGCCTGATTATCAGCATAAGGAAGATCAGAGTTCTGCTGGATCAGACCCACCCTGGGCACATGCACCCTTCACACACACACAGAGAGACAGGGATGGGGCAGCGCTCCTCTTCCAGGAGAGCAGCTCTTTCCCCAGATGACAGCCCCAGCAATCCAGCCAGGCCAGTCCCCGTGGAGAGATCCTTAACAGACACGCAAGGGCCGGCAGGAACGCCGCAGGGATGGAGCCGTGCACGTGTGAGAAGGCACAGGAAGAAGCAGCCCAACAGGGGCTACCAGAACAGCCTGTACCGATAACAAGGGGCACCATTCCCACGACACGCGGGAGCATGCGGGAGGAATGCGCCGTTTATGGCATGGCCACGGGCTCTGCGCTCCAGCCAGGCAGCAGCCTCCCCCGCAGCTAATGAAGGCGCCCCTCCTGCTGCGGGAGCCGCACGCGGTCCACCAGCTGCGGCTGAGAAGTGCTAGATTGGGGTCAACCCCATCTTTATTTAGAACGCGCAGCGCAAGCAGCGAGGAAATCGCGCACGGGAAGGCGCCGACCCAGCTCCACGCCGGTTATCCCGCACTGCAGCCGCCGCTTGGCCAGGGTGCCGCCGTCGTGCAGATCCTGACGCGGCCGAGTCCCAGTCCTCTCGGCACGGAGCCGGTGACACCACCCGTGACAGAAGGCGATCTCCCCTCAGACGGGCTCCCGAAAGGCTGGGAAGAGCAGCCAGCCGCCCCGCAGCGCCCTTCATTCACCGGAATGACACGGGATGCCGGGG
>VZRI01011496.1:85352-189365 GCA_013397515.1 Upupa epops
GGGTCCGGCGGAGCCCCCTCCGGTCCGGCGAGCGGCGGCTCTAAGGTGAAGCGAAAGGCTTTAAAGACAGTGGCCCGCTGCTGCGAGACTTCCAGCCAGGGGCCCGTTCGCAGAGGCTCCGGCTGCCCCAGGTGACGCCGAGCCGAGGCCCCGCCAGCCGCCCCGGGCGGAGCCGCTCCTCGTCCCGAGCGAATCCTTCGCGCCCACCGTCACGGTGCCACCGTGCAGTGCGAACGGGCAGCGCTGGGGTGCCTGCCTCGGGAGCCAGCGGTCCCAGACAGCTCTGCCCCGGTGTTTGAGCCTTCACGGTGAAAAGGGGAGAAAAAGCAGCTGGAAACTGCCCGTCGCGGCCAGCGCCACGGAGCTGCCTCTGCCTGCTGCCAGCAGCCGGCTGCTGTGCTGGGGGCCGGCTGGAGAGCCCCCCTGCCTCCTGCCCGTGACACATCACGCACACAGCGGACACGCGTGTGCCAGTAAGTTCTAGCTCCGGTCCTTCAGACTCCACTCGTGTGCGTGTTCCCCTCACCTGAGAGGGTGCTCAGCGCTCGCCTCTGCCGAAGCGGGGCCTTTGTGGCTGCTGTTCAACGCAGTTTGACCTTGAGCATCTGATTCGGAACCCGTGCAGAGACAGAAACCCCCACCGCCATGGCCCAGGCAGAGCTGGAGCCTAAACACCCCCGTAGAGCTGAGCCAGAGGCTGCCGGGCCTGGTCCGAGCTGTAACGGGGCTCCTGGGCCCGTCTGCAGGTCAGGCGGTGCCCGGCCCCAGGGCGGTGCCCGGCCCCAGGGCGGTGCCCGGCCCCAGGGCGGTGCCCGGCCCCAGGGCGGGCACTTACAGCCGGTCAATGCCTCCGGGACCAGCGAGCAGGAGAGGAGAGTGTTGGTGAGGCCAGAGCTGCTGAGTGGCAGAGGGGTGCGGGACAGGCTGGGTGGGGCGGCCCTGCAGTCAGGGTCAAGGCAGCCACACAGCAAGTGCAGCAGGGGTCCATGAATGTGGAGCTGTTACCCCGGCTGGAGAGGAGAAGCTCTGAAAACTTAGAACAGTGCTAGGGAAACTGCTTTGTTCTCATGCCTCCTGTTCTCCTTAAACCTGAGCGTGGCCCTCAGGCCGGCACTGCGAGGTTTTGTGGGCAGCAGCTGTAGGTCACGATTGATTTTGGTGATGGCTGAGTGCTGTAGCTGTGCTGAGAGGCAGTGCCTGTTGCTGTGTGGTTTTGCTCAGCCTTGTCCTGCTGGTGTTCTGCACCCTGAGCAGCCTTACTTGCTGTGACTCTGTGTCAGGACACTTGATAGAAGCAGCTTTTGCTTTGCTGTCCAGTCCCTCAAGGCAGCGTACCTGCTTCATGCCCGTTCCTGTTGCACAGCTGCCTTTCCCGATGCTCTTAATCTGCAGCTATTGTCTTTTACATCAATAAGCAGCGTTACAGGGCTGCAAGGATGGGATCTAGTCATACTTGCCGGTGTGTGATCTATTTAAATAAAGCGTAAGGTAATCGGAGAGAGCAGCGCACGGGGGGGTTCATGTCAACAGTTGGTGCCTGTTGACTTTCAAGCTGCCATTTGAAGTAGACTTCATTGTTGTTGGTTAGAGCGGTCGTGGAGAAACTTGTCTGTTTGGTTTGGCCGCAAGGAGTTAGGAGCCCAGTGCGTTTTAGGAAGATGTATGACCCTATTATTATGGAAACGCAGAAATCACTTTCTAGCAGAAAACAGAGTGGAGTTGGAGTTGGCTGAGAGCCCTGGGCTCATAAATCTCAGTGGCCCTCCCTTGTCTTTTCCTTTGCCTTCGCTAGCTTGTACAGACCCACCTGTCGTGTGCCTGGGGATGTTGTGGACTGCGTTTCCTAGTGTTTACGTGAAACTTGTTAGTTGCTGCTCCAAGTAAAGGGGATGAGGATACAGAAGTTGGGGGTAGCTGGTGGAAGCCACACTCAACACTGCCGTTTGACTGCAGACCTGGGTTGTGTCACACAGGAGCGGTGAAAGGAGAAGCTTTTTACAGCATCACGTGAGGCTGTATGAGACCCCAAGCCTTGAACCACATAAGGAGGGGGTTTTGTGCAAGGCATCTTAGTGGAATGTGGTTCAGGGAAATGCAATCTAGAATGCCCTGGAGCGAGGCAGAATGGGTGCTGTGGGTGCACTTCAAGTTCCTCGTGTAATCCTCCCTTTAAGGTCTGGGAACTCAAGTAGCTCTTGGTAGGAATGCAGATGTGCCCGAGAGCTGCGGTGATTGCTTTCTGAAGGAGACCTAGTTCTGGCTTTCACCAGCAGCAGAGACATTGATGTATTTTCAAAACAAAGTAAGCGGCTCGTTAGCTGTGATCTGATTGTAATGCTGCCTCTTCTCACGGGCTGCCAGGGTGTTTTGGCAGATGAAACACCAAGTGACAGGAAGATTCAGGCTCCGCTTTGACTTGATTCCAGAGGACGATGATGTTCTTTGTAGTACCCCCCCACAGGAGGGACAAGTCCCAGCGGTGGTAGACCCCTGTGCTCCCATTTAGCTGAGCAGTGTGCTGGGAGGCTGGCGCTCAGCTCCATGGAGTGTTCTGTTACTCCTGCAAATCGAAACGGGGCTGTTTCCGATGGTTAATCTATCGGGATGGGGTTTTCTTTCTACTGTTCACAAAGTGCTGAGAAATTTCTCCCCTCACTTTAGTGCCCGACTCGGTGAATTTATCTGGGAGATGCTTTGCCCGTGTGAGTATTTCATGAACGATTTGTTGTGGGTGTTTGTGTTCAAATGGTAGCATTAATTCAGTGCCTAAGCAGTACAGCTTCTGCATGGTAACTGTGACTTGTGCAGCTTACCCCCTCGGTTCCCGTGTGGAATATCAAGCGTGGGGAGTCGCAGTCAAATGTGTATTCGGGGGCTGTTTAGGCTTTCGCGTTTACATTTGCTTTTGTGAGTTACAGTAGGCTTGGGGTTGGGTTTTTCAGTTCCAGTGAGTATTAGTGGATTCTTTCCATTGTTTACTCAGCTGCAGTAATTGCATTTTGCTGACCTACATTTTCCCTGCAGCTCAGCAGTTTCAGCTGAGTGCAGCCTTCTCCCCCTTCGCTTCATCCTCTGGAGTAGCTTGCACAATTCCTAGGGGCTGGGAGGCATCTGGCAGAGCATGCTGCAGGTACCTTCACTCCAGTGGGGTCTCTTTATCCAGTGAGGCCTTTTGGGGTGCTTTGAGGAAAGGTACCCCAAGGTGTAAGGTTTATCTCAGCACCTTTAGGACAGCAGCCAGCCTCTCTTTAACCTGGGAGCTGTGTAAAGTGGGCACTGATGTGATTTTGTGTCTGACCGACCGTAACACTAGCATTAAGGATTCCCCTTCTCTCCCCTTGCCCGCGCTGCCACTCGGTCCCGTGCGGCCTGTGTCTTTGGTCCCATACAGCCTGTATCTTCAGTCCTGTGCAGCCTGTGTCTTCGTGCAGTCACATTCCCAGTTCATTCTTTCCAGCCCCCATTTCCCTTGGCTCAGCCAGCCTGAATTGCAGGTAGCCCCATGGACCACCAGTAGTGGTTGGACTGAGATCTCTGCCTGCAGCAAGGACTGGATTCTCTGTTCCAGGAAGCTTTCTCTTCCCTCCCTGAGGTGGATTCTTCTCTTGTTCAGTGTTAGAGCTCTGTCCCTCCAGAGTGCACAGCTAGGGTGTGAGTACGTGACCTGGTACCAGAGTAACTTCCCGCTGCGGGCAGGATCCTAGAGACCCGGTTTCCCGCTGGCTTCTTGGGAGGTTAAGCCTGGATGCTCTCGACCTTTCTGCGTCGGGTAGGGATGGTTCGAACAGAAGAGCCCTGCGATGGCCCCTGGCACTGTGGCCACAGCAGGGTGCGGGGCCTGGGCTCTCGCACCGGTGTGACCCGACGTGGAGGATGAACCCTGCAGATGGCAGCAGCGCTTCACGCTTCTCGTTGGGCACCGGCGCTGGCTCGCTGCAGTCTGCGCCAGAGCCCTGCCCCGGGCGCCTGGGATTTCCCGGGGCTGCTGCAGGGACCGGCTCTGCCAGCAGGCAGCATATGACCAGGCTTTCCCCCCCAGTTTAAAGACGAAAGCTGTAGTTACTGGCGAGCAGCAGGAAGGTGTCCTTGAGCCCCGTGGGATCCCCCCAAGTGCCCAGTGCAGCCACTGCCAACCCCTCTGTTTCAAATATTGCGGGTGGTTTGGCTTTTTATAAACAGCTTAGCATCCTCTGTGCTTGCAGCCAGAATTGACCTCGGGAGTAGCAGAGCACACAGATACTCCCTAGAACAGCCAGGTCAGCTGTGGCAGGACTTAAATGATGGCTAATAAAACCCCTCCAGGAGGAGAGCTCTCTGTTAGTACAGAATAGATAGACCACCGGATTTGAGATGCCTGTGAAGTGAAACTTATCAGGAATCAGACAGCAGCTGCCAGAGCTGAGAACTGGTTGCACTCTGCAGCAGAGGTAGAGACTCTGCTCAGCTGAGCAGGACAGGAAGCCCAAACAAGGAGTGTGGTTAGATTGGGGGCTTCTGTGCCGAGATGCCGGATAACGGCAATTTGTGACGTGTGGGAGCACCAGCAGCAGTCATTCGAGAGGAAACAGTTAACTCCCACTGTCGCTGAACAAAGAGCTTCGCTAAAGTCTGAGGAAATGAAGAACCTGCAGATGCAGCCAGCAGCAGTGCAAGGCCTGAAGGTTTTTGTTTGAAACCACCTGTTAGTGGTCAAGGGGGTTTAGGCACAGAAAGATGGGACACAGCCTCTAAAAGGCCCTGGCAGGTCATATTTTGCAGCCAGGTGGTTTTCTACAGATGCTTGTTTATACAAGGGTGTGTGTGTATGTATGTATTGCCCTGCTTGTCCTTCCTAAACTGCAGTGCTGGTTTTGTTTGGTGGGGCAGTCTGGGAAGTGATTTCACAGACAGGGGATAGTCTGTGTCAAAGAGAGAGAGAAAACCCTCGGAGCAGGCTCTTTGCAGGGTAGGTTTCCAAGCCAGGAGGTGCAGGTGACCCTCACAGGGCTGTCTGGGGTTGTTGGGTGGAGTGGTGTGTCCAGGGAACAGGTGAGCTTGCTGAAAGGGCACTAAATAGGGAATTGGTGAGACAGTACTGGGCAGCCGGCCTCATGTGCACTGATAGCTTGTCAGAGCACGTGAGTCTGTGTTTTCAGAGTTTTGAGGAGTCCACTAGTGACTGGATCCAAAGAACCCAGATGCTGCCCAAGTTTGGTGGGGTTGCCACTTAAAAGTTTGGGTCTGTGTTGGATTTGTGTTTGGAAGCTGCTGCCCATCGGGTGCAGGTTTCTCTGACCCACGAAGCTGAGCTGCTGCTCTGGTACTGCACTGAGCACTGGTCCCGCCTGCAGCTGCTGAGTTGCACTGGTACTGCCTGAATGCTGCAGTACCGGATGGGAAGCGTTTGCGGTGCCTCATCTCCTGCAGAAAAACGTTGTCAAACAAGATGTGGGTAGGCTGAGAGGCAGCATCAATAAAACAACTGTGTGCAGAAATAAATGTAGAGGAAAGATAGGCACTGTGCCAAGGTGACAGCTAGCACCCGGGTACACAGCAAGTGATTTCACAGAAATCTGGTGGGAGGAAAACTGCTGCAGCTCCTGCAGAGCCCAGTCTGACACAGAAATGAGCCAGTGCTGGGGATTCCTTAGGAAGAAGGTACTTTATAGCCGGGGGACTGGAGTGCGTGTGCTATGCGTGTCCTGGGAAACTGCTGCAGGCAGGCACAGGTTTTTCCCCAGTACTGAAATGCATCTCCCACCACCAGCACCTGGTGAAGAAGGAAAGATGGACCTTGTGAGCTGCTGTGGGGGAGACACTGGTGTGAAGGTACTAGAGAATTACTGCTTTTCTAGTAACCTTTCTAGTTTGCCTCAGCTTCTGGGTGTCAGGGTCGAATGTGTGAAACTGCGGGTTCCTTGCAGCCTCTGGTGCCTCCAGCCCAATTACAGCTGATGTAACGGCAACAGGGCTGGAGTAAACCATGGAAATGTATTGCTGCAGAGGTTAATCACGAAGTCTGGGCACAAGTGTTACAGCTCGCAGCGTGCAGTGCTGATTGCAGTGCGCTCTTCCCACCAGAGCTTACCAGACACAAGGAAATTGCCCACAGGTGGCAAAGGAAGGCTGAGACGTTCAGAAATCCCCGTCCCCGGCCTTGTTTCCTCGGCGCTCTTTACCTGATACTTTTCTTCAAGCCTGACTTCTTTAACCTTACTGAGATGAGTAAATCCTCTGTCCTGTGGCAGTGTGTGTCCCTGTTGCTGGCTTCCAAGCGTTGCGTCTTTGATAGCTTGTTTTTATCTGCCTGACCACCTGCCTCAAGCTGTTCTTCCCTACCCGCAGCCCTTTGCCGCTGTCTTCCTTAGCAGATGGCAGATTTCACTCTGCTGTTCGCCGCTCAGCGGTGCTAGATTAGCCCTTCAGTGCGTTCTTCTGATTCTGTCCTTTGCTCTTTTCACTCTCCATGCAGAGAATTTTGCTTCCTTTAGTCCTTCAAATCTTGGAAAAACAGTAGGTGGACAGGGAGGGTTGTTGTCCAGGGTTTTGGTCGGTTGCATGTTTTCAGGAGCGGAGCTGTCATCACTGCTTTGGAGAAAGCTCTTCTGGCTTTACTGCGCTGAACCTCACCGACGAGGGCACCAAGAACCGAGGGCGATTGGAAGGTCATCGCGCTGGGTGTCAGTGCCTTGAAAGCCCCAGTGTTCTCTCCCCAGAACCTCAGACTGGCTCCAGCGGTGGTTGAAAACTGTGACTCTTGTCCCTTGTTTTGATGAATGGCTCATATCTCTGTGCATCCATCTTTGTGACTGCTCCCTATTCATTTTTAAAAAATCATGTTAAAATAACCTTACAGTTTCCAAGTCAAGTCCTCTGGCGATAAAAAAGCTTGACAGCTCAAGTTGTAAATGAGAGCTTGCCCTAGCTTGAGTGCGTATCCATCACGGGTTTAAAGCTCACCCCGTGTCCTGTCAAGCACACATTTCAGTAACGTGACCGTGTGTTTGCTTCCCCAGAGAGCCTCCGTCTCGTTCGGATGAAGGAAAAGAAGGGAAATGCAAAGCAGAGGAAGTGGGACAGAAAATGGGGCCAACGCCTGGTGGTGGAAGGGGGGACACAGGAGACGGAGCGATGGCGCTGATCCTGCAGGTAACTGGCTTTCCTTTTTCCTGCTGCCGAATAACAAGATGTTGTACGTGGTGTGTATATCCCACCTGCACAGCGCGGTGGTCCCTACGATCTTACTGTTCTGCGTACCCTTGCGTGCTTGTGTTCATATCCTGCTCTCAGTTTGACAATGGCACGGGCTGGACTGGTTTTGTCTCCTCATTGTACATTTTCTTTGAGGAGTGTTGGCATGGACAGATGCCACTGAAAAGTTCACCTGCGAGTGCAGCTAGTCAGGGCCTTGCCAGCAGACTTTGAGAGGTAAATCTGTGCCTTCCTCAGGAGGTTGAATTCTGTTGCCTCTGACCGCCTTCAGCAGGTCTGTTGCACTTAACACACACAGGTCTTGGAATGCTACCATCATGAGCTGAGATTTGTGGGGATCTGGCATCGTTTCTGCTTGAGGAAATGGTTATGTGTGGAGACGGGGTATCTCCTCCTGATACTCTGGCACGTGAATGATCTGCTCTCGGACTGCTTTGCTGTGGTAGAATCTTGGAGGGTGCAGGAGCAGAACCACGGCAGACTCAGATCCTTCTGTCTGTGACTGGTCTCTGCAAAGACCCTGTGTCAGTCATTTCACTTCAGAAGCTCGTTCTTCACTGCAAGTGCGCTTGATGACGTGCTGTTGTCAGTGCTGCTGTGCTGGGGGTTTACTGCCTGTGATCTTAGCAGTTAAGAGTGCTGTAACCCACAGATGGACCTTGTACTCTAAATGTCGGTGGCACTGAGGTCGTGTGCAGCCTTGGAACGCTGTGGTAGTGATGATTGTGTCTGATTCTTACTGGCTTTTACAGGCTGCAGAAGACTTTGCTCTCGGGAGCTCATTCCTGGTGGAAAGCCTAGTAATGTCGGCTATCCTCCTAATGTGATAGGAATGATGTGACAGCAATAATTGACTCTCCTTGTCACGCAGTCGGACGTGCGGTGATGGAAATGAGCCAGGCAGGAGCAGTGGCCAACATTCCCCATGAGGGGTCCAAGGGACCAGGAAGAATGCTGCACCTACTGACTAAACTGGAGTGGCTGCATAAAATCCTGCCTCTTAGTGATCTGATTGTTGTCCTTACAGTACTAAGAGCAACAAATAACAACGATAGTGACACAGTCCTTGTGTGAGCAGCCTCGAGTCACTAATCTTTCTAAAGCAAATGGGTTGGATTGTACTGAACAGCTGTCCTGAAGGTTCCTGAACTGCAGGTTTAGAACGTGCTCAGAAAGCAGTACCATGGGTGATGGCTTTTAACTGTGGGCCTGTTTAGAAACGTGGTCTCAGGGATGCGGCTCTTGAAGGTTCTGTCTTGTTTTTCAGCGTGTTTCAGTGAAATACTGCTTTGTTTTGTGTGAAAGTTGGTAGTTGGCACTGTGTGCAGAAGGTGTTAGAATTTACATAGTGTCAGCAGAAAATGGGAGAAAGTCAGAGGAATTGAACGAATCCTGGGAACCACAGAGTGTGACAGCGTGGAAACTGTGATGCGTGTTGGTGTATAGCAGCTGCGGAGCACAACCTCACTGAGGAACGGCCTCATCTTCAATAGTAGAGGTCTGCTCCAGCTAATTCAGAAGAGATTCTTATCTGGGAATGGCAGGAGGACTTGTCCTTTCTGAGGACTTCCATCGGGACTCGTGTGTAATCCTGTAGTCAAAGCAGGGAAACCTGGACTGCCATCCCTTTCTGTTTGGGACGTTGCCCACCCCTAGTGCTCTGTGTTCAGGGTGAGCTCTTCTGCGTGTGGCCCTGCTGGATGAACTGACTGAACACAGACTACACAGCTGCTCATGTGCCCCATCTTCTCAGTGATGGCCGCATTGCCTCCCTGTAGAAGGCTGTTATTCCCTTTCTCCTTCCAGAAAGGAAAGGTAGGCATCTTCTCCTGATGCAGATGCCTGGTGTCAGTTCTTGTCTGCTGTCACTGAGTGCTGCTCAGGGGTTGAGATTCGTGTGTTTCGAGAGAGCATTTTGTCTGGCTCTGATGAGGCTGTTCTGGTGCGGTCATTTCCCATTCCCTGGACCCTTCCGGGAGCGCCGCGTGGCTCCAGAGTGCTGAAGACAGACCTCGAGCTGCTGCAGCATCACCTCAGGAATTGTAAAGGCAGCCAGTGTGTGATTACTATTTTCTTAGTACCTGGAGAAGGAGATGTGTAATTGGCACTTCAGCAGCTGTCAGCAGCAAATTAAAATTTAACATGGCTGTGCAATGACAATTACTGTTAGTAATTAATTGGTATCACCTTTCTGCAACCCTGTTCAGTACCCTGTGCAGAGCTTATATCAATGAGAAAGTAATGATCTAATGAGGTGAGGAATCGGGAGAGTGTGAGCTTACAAAGTGCTGCAGAGTATCTCTCTTCTTTGGAACCTATGTGCCTTGTTAACAAGCAGCACTTGCACCCCATAGATTTTCATCCTAAAGAGCGTGGGAACTGCATGAGATTGCAGCTGTAAGTTGTACACAAAATTAGATGCACTTGTATTTAAACTGGGAACAACTGAGACGGTACCCCTAAACAGCAGTGCTCACTGGAAAGTAGCATAGACAGCCATGTGAACACTGGGAATCGCCCGGAGGATTCCTGCTTTGCCAGGAAGAGTAGGAAGGTGCTGAGGTGGACGTGATGCCTGTGCTGTTTTGTAGTTGCTGTGGCTAGACAGAAACCCTTTTCATGTGTCCTGGCAGAGGATAGCCTGGTACTCCTTGGGGGCCTTCTGCTAGAACACCATGATGGGCCCACGGCTCAGTAAAGACAAGTGTGAGCTCCTGAGCTTATTCTTGACAATCCCAAGTCTCACCACACAGTTTAGGAATGCAGTTGGCAAACGAGACTCAGTCCCATCTTCTGCTGTTTCCATCACCCATCTTTGAAGGATCCCCTGAAGGAGCCACAGTTCTTAGCAGTAGCAGCCTGAAGCTGTTAACAGCAGCAGCAGCAGCACCATGAGAAAGACAAAAGCTGCTCTGGCCACCTCCGGTGCTGCTTTTGCACAGTCACAAGGGCTCTCCAGCAGCTGATGTACACACTGCAGGGGGACAGCTTCTACCTTTAATTGCAGTGTAAACTTATGTCAGCATGGGGGGCCCGGCTACTTGTGTACCCCAACCTACTGGAAGCAAGGGAAGCCCTGACGTGGTGTAAGCACTGCTCGGCCACATTGTCACTGCCACCTGTGCAAGTGGTGTAAGCTAGAAGCCAGTTCAGTCCGTGGGATCCTCCAGTGTGTGTCTGGCAGGTTTAGTGCTGCTGTTTAGCCTTGCTCCCAGCAAGTTCTTGTCCAGCTCTGCTGTTCTGCTTTGCCTGGGAACCTTCGGCTGTGTGATCCCTGCCCCATCAGCTCAGCCTTTATGTTGCTGACTCCTGAGCAACAGCCCAGCGGAGCTGCCACCAAACCCAGCCTGACAGTCCCTGGTTTTACAGCCTGCCTAGTGCTCCTGCAAAGCAGCTGTGAAAGCCCCAGGTAAAGCCGTGCTGAGAGCTGCAGCACATCTTGCTTCTGTCTGCGCTTCATTAGGAGAATATGGAGAAACCCTGTGCTCAACCAAGTTGACATGTGAAGTCTGATTCTTGCAGAGCAAGAGATGACAGCCAGAAGATAACACGGCTCTCTGAGTTCAAAGTGTCTGCGCCACAGTTAATTACTGACGGTGCTGCTCGCTGTACATGGAACTCTTGTCTTGGTAATTGAACGCACTGGGGGAGACAGAGCTGTGATTTGCTGCTGCTGACTGTATTTGGTGATGTCTAGTCTGCAGAATGAGCCTGGTACTCCTTGGGATCTGTATCGGTTTATTCTGTGCAGGGGTTTTTGCCATTTCTGCTTTTCTCTGCATGGGAGCCCTGTGTTTTGCACCCGCTGTGTTTAATTCACAAGATCTACTCCTCTTCAGCAGTTTCCTTGCCTTTCTGAATGACTCTGATGGTTACCAAGCTGGGGCCTGATCTGCTCTCTGTTGGTAGACTGTGACTTGTATTGCAGCAGCAATGAAAAGCATCCCAAAGGATTTCTGTCACGTTTGTAGAAGTCAGACAGAGGCTCCATCCAAAGAAAGATGCTATTCAAAGACATCTCTTGCAAGAAACCCACCTGGACCATTTGGATTCGCTTAGCTTGTGCCCTCTTGTTGGCTGTTTGAACCTTGCATTACTGTTTGTAGTACCACAGCCTCGACAGGAGTAGCAGAGAGGGCTTTTGCCTCGCACAGCAGCTGGGAAACTCTCCCACCTGTTGAGAAGTGACTCAGTCTCCCACTACCTGGGTACTTCAACTAGGTGGGTGTTACACAGAGAGCAGGCATGACCTCTTTCATCCCCGTTTGAAAAGAAGTTACTGCTGCGTTTGGCAGAAGGGATTGTTCCCTGTGTTGGAATGTGCTGCAGCGGCTACCCCAGCAAGGCGCTTGAGGATGGAGGAGCAGTATTGGCTTGAGCAAACACTGAGCTGCTCCTGGTGGGACACTGTGGGGGACAAGGGAAGCAGAGGTGCATAGGGAACTTTGAGGTTACACAAGGAGATAGCTACTCAGTCACGATGCCTCCCAGCTTGGACAGCAGCTCACTGTGGATGGTTCACATTGTGGCTCAGAGTGGACCACAAGAGATGGGGCAGTAGGATGAGGAGAGCTCCCTAGGCCTCTCACACTGCCCACTCCTCCTGGGAGGAGACAGAGTAAGGTAGGAGCATGCCGCTCCTGGTGCCTGTGCTGTGAGGTCAGTTCTGTGCTGACCACAGAGCACTTGCACCAGCAGGAGCCTTTAACAAGAAATGAAAGTGATTTGGATTCAGTTCTGTTTCTCTTTCTGGAGTAATCAAGTGACTTCATATTGTACAGATACAGTCCAAACTCTGTTAGTCCTTTAGGAAGTGCCCCTTGGCTGGCAGCCCAGGCTGTGCTGGTTGCCGGGGCCAAGGAATAAAGCTGGAGTAATCTGCAGCGTGGAAGATAAAGTGGTGCTCACGCACTGCACTGGAGACACGAAAAACGTCCTCAGCCTGCAGCCCAGCGCCGGCCTGGGCTGCAAGCACTTATGCCACGTATGCATAATAACTCCTGTTAAGGCTGCACCGAGCTGTTGTTACCGAGGGTGTTTGTTTTGGAAGTGAGTGACTGTGCTCTGAGAGCTGCCTGGGGCTTGGCCTCAGGACTCCTTTGTCTGGGGCTCAGACGCTAAAGCTTGTCGGGTGGGGTTCTGTGGGTGTGGATTTTTTTCCGCTGGGAAGAGCCCTTGGTTAAAAGTTTCCCTCTATGGAGTCCCTCTCCTAGAGCTCGTGTGGTCTGTGTACACACATAACTATTCTTTAGCCTGGGAGTTCTGGTTGCCTGCTGCTGGAAATCAGTGGCTCGGTTCATTACACCGAAGACGAGGGGCACAGGCTCAAGTCTTTTTGGTAGTAACTGATGCAGCTTCTGTCCCCAGTGCGTGTCATGACCACCGGGTTTTCTGAAGTCTCCCTTCTCTGTCAACTTGTAGCTCGTTCTGCTGGCGGTGGTTCCTCCCATCAACAGGAAATTCCTACGAGCCTTTATCCTCTAGCTCTGCAGCACCCGCTCCTCACCTCAGGAGTTCTGAATGGGGGCAGTATTCCACCAGAGAGATGTGTGTGAGACCAGACTAGCAGAAAGGGAACAAATGTGCTGAGGCGGAGTCCCAGCCCCAGGTAGCTCTGGTGGAGCCAAGTGTGAGTGCTTTGCTCCAGCCTGCTGTGCTGAGTGGCGGTGCTGATTAGCACAGGGATGCTGTGCTAGTGCGAAAGAACAGGACTGGGCGAGTGTGCAGGGGTGAGCTGAGCTGGGTGAGTGCTCTGCAGGGTCAGTCAGCCCTGGTGTGTAGGTCAGGCCCGGAAAGAGCTGGGTGTGCTCAGCCTGCTGGGCACCGGAGGAGAATTCTTACATTCTTCTTAAATACCCAGGTGGGAAAGCGTTGGGAAAGGAGAGACTGAGTGCCCTGGTCTGTGAACCCCGGATGGGAGATGGCTGCGAGTGGGAAAATGAAAGGGGTGGAAAGTTTCAAGAATTGGGGAGGAGGGGAAGGGGAAAGCACAGAACAGTTGCTGGCCGTAAAGGCCGTCACTTCTTCAGTGTGATCCTGTGCTGTGATCAGCGTAATTAATCTAAGGCTTTAGAACTGAAATGAACGCTGACAGCTAAACATTAGAAATAACAGGAAATCCTGCAGTTGTACCTGAAGGAGCAGCCCGTGGGGAGCCCGATGAAGCCTGTTGCCCTGGTTTCATACCAGAAATTAACTGGAATATCTGAAGTGTGTGCTCCTCTGCTGGCCGGTTGACACTGACCGCTGCCGTCCTCTGCTCTGCTTGAAAAGCTGAGTTGCTGCTCTTTTCCAGTGATGGCAGAGAACAAAGGCTCTGGCGTTTCTCTTGAAGTCTTCAATTACAGCCTGATGTGAGGCTGCAAGGTGCCTGCAAGCACCCAAGGTCATAAATGCCCTGCTGAGAGCAGCCTGCAGGAGCGAGTGGCAGTGGAGCAGATCTCTTTTGCTGGTACTGGCCGTCAGAAGTACAGCCGTTCACTTGGTGGTTTCAGGAGCTGTCAGGAGAACATCTTGGCCGTCCTGTGGGATGAAAAGGGTCACCGCCTGTCTGTGCAGCAGGCAGGGTGCTCAAAATAAATTCCTGAAATCAAAATCACACGAATCTGCATGTGCTGATCCCCCGTGGCTGTTCTGGAATCACACGTTATACGCAGGGCAGCACGAGAGGTGCCTGAGCTCAGCTGCACCCAGTGGGTAGGGACAGCTCTTTGTCCGGGAGTGGAGAGCTGTGATGTGTACCTGGAGGCATTAAAACCTCAAGGTCCCACTCCTGAATTGGCACATTCAGGGACAGGTGTCAGTAGCCCCTTGGTGGGGGCTCCTAACTAATGACGAGATTGTGAAGGAGAGTGGAGCAGGGTTTGCCATAGTCTGTGTGCATGGCCAGTGCTTTGTGAGCAGGGTTTGCCATAGTCTCTGCACATGGCCGATGCTTTGTGGTCATGGTTCTTCACTGCCAGTTTGAAGTAGCCGTAGATTGCCGTGCATCAGCTTGGCTGTAAGTGACTCCAGGAGCAGGAGTCTATCTTCTGTCTTGTACCAACATCAGCACAGAGGACTTGATTGCACCAACAGAGGGGAAGATGCTGGTTCCCTGCCCGACATGCTCAGTCTCCTCCAGACACTGGCTTTCCTGAGTGTTTCCAGTGCCCTTCTCTGCTGGGTGGGACGGGGCATTCCGTCAGCTTTCCCTCCTGATGTTGTCCGTCAGAGGGTTCTCCTGCACCGCCTAAAGCACGCGATGGCCTGTTCCTGCCGCGTTTTCACTCCTCGCAGTCAGTACTGTCAGGTTGTCGCAGGAAGTGAAGCTTTGGTAACACCTCACTGAAGAGCTGTTTTCTGCCTTTTTTCCTCTCTCGAACATTTGGGGAAGATTAAACCAGGTAGCAGCTACAGTGGAACTACTTCTCCAGCTGTTAACCGACTTCTGACATGGTCACGGGGGCTGGTGGCCCCACGCTGTCCTTGTAATTGATCTCTGCTTGCACAGCCGCCCGTCCAACAGCTGAGAAGGATGCTTTACTATGCTGCTAGCTTGGGTCTGGGATTTTTGGCCAGCAAGTGCTGCCGTTAGGACTGCAGAGGCATCTAAGATCTTTTCCTGAGGCTTTTATGTGCTTTTTTCTTTAAGGAAGGTTTAGCTGAGGCTGAAGCTGGGGTCTCGTTAAATTAAGCCCTGGCTCATCAAACCTTTCCCTTTTGAAAAGGCTGCCAGTTCCATTCCATCATCTCTGGCTTGTGCCACCTGGGCAGGGTATCCCGGGAAGACCAGGTGCAGGCTTTCCTTTGGTTTTCACCTCTTCTTGCGGTAATTGGGTCCGAGATGCAGTGTGTGGGATTTCTGATCGTTGTTGCTTTTGTCAGACTGGCCTGTGAAGCGGCTTCCAGTGACAGTGCAGGGAAAGGAGCTTTCACCTCGCTCAGAATAACCAGGCACCAGCTTCACCCCTTTTAAGATGCTTAACCTGCTCCAGTATCTCGGTAACCCCCAAGAACAACCGGAGTAGCATGGAATTGAGGCATGAGGCTGGATCCCCTTATGATTCCCACTGCGTGCCTCTGCCTATTCCAAGTTCTGCTTATTCTGACTCTGACTTGAAACGGGGAGCCTGCTTGCAGGAGCAGTTTCTATTGCTGCTCAGTGGTGAGCACTGCATTTACACTTAAAGCAGAAGACCTTGTCTGTGCAGCTCCTAGGTTAGCTAGTGTACCTCCAGCAGTGTGCATAAATGAGATCGCACAGCTGTGGTACCTCTCACCCCAGATGCTCACCTACAGCGTGGTGTCTGCTGTGGAATGCCCTGTAGCCGGGAGGGTGCTGCCGAAGGCACGGGTGCCCGCGGTGATGAAACAGCAGTCACGCAGTGCAGTGAGCTGTGTAGTGAACTGCATTGTTCCAGCACGTATGTGGACATCTTCAGTACCTGGTGACACTAATCAGGCCGTTGTCTCTTTGCAGTTAAACCCAGCAAACCCCTGTGTTCACAGAAATGGCAGTTGTCACAGTCGGAGCTAGAACCATCTGCTCTGGTGATGCAGCACACAGTGGACTTGTGTAATTGCTCTCTAGAATGTGCTTTCAAATGTCTGGGTGTTTATGTGTGCTGGCCCTTGAATGCCTCTGCTCGGCACTTGTGGGCACTGCTGGAGCATTCCCCTACGGCCTGTCAATCCTTGGCCTCACTAACCTTCTCTTTGGATGTGTTCTGGAGACCGTTCTCAAATGCCTGCAGCTTCTCAGACCCTCCAGGCCGTTGGAGCTCGCTCCCTGTGCCTTGGTGATGGTTGGGTAAGCTGCACCTACCTTTTGGCTTCAGCCTGCTTTATTACACCACAGATTCTTTTAATGAGGACTAAAAAGTGCAGGCTTACCTGCCGTCTTTTCAGTCAAGTACTTGCAGCTTTGGCTTAAAAATCAGCGCTTAGGGCAGAGGTAGCAGGCTGTTCAGTCAGTAACCTGGCGGGAGAGAAACCACTGATGCTTCTGGGAATCCATGGTTTGCCAGCACTGATTCGAGTGATGAGACAGGATTACATTGAGAGGCCGTCAGTCAGCAGCTGGGGCTGATGCTCTGAGCACAACCCGATCTTGGGAGATGCCAGGAGCAGGAGTCGATGAGCTCTGAAGCCTTGGTCTAGCTCACAGGGCACTGCTTCTGATTGCACTGTCCTAGGTCACCCGTTGGACCCAGTGAGGCTCTTCCCTAGCGTGACCTAAGGTTGAAAAATCAGTTGTAGGAAAAACCATCAGAAGAATAAGAAAAAGGAAAACTACTAAGTGAGGTTTTCTCTCACAAATCCCAGCGATTGCCCTTCTGTATTTTATTTACAAGATGTCTTTCCAGACGTGGAGGGGAGTGCGTTCATTTCCAGCGGTAGCGATGTGTAAAATGTGCTGCTATCACTCACGTTACCAGACACTTTTACTGTGGAAAATGGAAGGTAATTGGTACTTGAGGCAGGCCACAAATCTTCCCTGGCAGCAGCGTATCGCCCACAGTACGCTGATTGCAGGAATTAGTTAATTCAGGAGGAATATCATATTCCTGGAGACCCAGCGTAAATCGCTCCAAATTCTGCGGGCGTTTCTGCTCTCGGGTTGGAAGACCGATGCCTGTCAGCCTGCCTGACCGTGTGTGCTCCTGGCTGAGCGGCCACTCAGCCAGCCCTGCTTCTAAAGCCTGATTGATGTTGCCCAGTAAGTCCATCAGGAGAGACTTTAAGCGGTGGCATTTGATGATATTGGGCTGGTCTATACCTTTATTTATGCGGGCTCTTTGGGCTGTAACTCGGCGCTGGTGTTTACTACTTCATTAGCTTTGTGAAAGGAAGGTAATGAGAGCACAGAGTGTATGCCTTGGCCACAACGTGCCTGTGTCTTTGGGATGCTCCTCACTGCCGGTGCTAAGGAAATGGGGTCACGGGTTTCTCTGACAAACCTAAGGAGCGCTGGCGGTGTTCACACAGTGAGACTGCAGCCGGACGTGGTGCAAGGATTGCCCGTGGCAACCTCTTCTATTTATAGGTTCTTGTTAAACTCTGAGCTTGGAGTGCTGTTGTAAATTCCCACCATTCCTCCAAGGTACCTGAGCTCCAGGGATGAAATATACGATGCACAAAGTTTTGCAGCCCAGCTAAAATTTCTCTAACGTGGAGCACTGCCAGTGCACGGCCCAGGGTGAGGAGTCTTTGGAGAAATCCCCTGCTGCTGCTGTGGTCCTCCTGCCGGTGGGACTTCATGGATAAAACGTGATCCTTAACGCTTCTTGTGATGGTTCCTGGGCTGGGTCACCAACGCTGGATGGGAATTGGTACCTACTGCAGGCGCCCAGAGAGAGCATTTGAGTGCTCTGGTGGCTGGGTGTTGGCACAACTATGCAAACAAAGCCCTCTTGCTTGGTCAGGGCCGCTCTCAGGACTAGGGGACAATCCAAAAACGCTGGACAAGGTACACAAAACTATCCAAGGGCCAGAAAGGGAACAGAAGGTCAGTGGCGCTTAGGGAGCCTTGCAGCACTGTGCCTGCAGAACCACACGTGGAATCCAGCGATTTCCACATTGATAACGCCAGAAAAATGCGGCCCATGGAGCAGAACGGGTTCTGGGGGGAGTTTTCCTTGTGGTGAGGTAGCCTTTGTGGAACGCGCTGTGGTTAAACCGGTGCCTCTGCATATCCACGTTCTCTAGAGATGATATACTGCGGGCAGTAATGCTTTACAATAGGGTGGTGATTCGTTGGCAGTGAAGATAAGCGTGCTGCAATTAGGTGTCTGTATAAATGTATTACTGCTCATCTGTGCTATCTGCACTCCAGTGACTCCAAGGAAGACTGTGTTGAAATATTAGGTACACGCACAAAGGATTGCCAGGCCTCGGTGACTGAGCTGCAGGACATGCCTCTGCTGAAACAGATCGCTTGGCTGGCGCCTGGTCTGCACGTTCCCACAGGACGCAGTACCCAAAGGACTGTGTCCGTGACTGGGCTGGCTTACAGGCTGAGAATTCCAGTTAATTGACGACATAGTTAACGTTAGGATCCGCTGCGAGCCAGATCGGAGATGGGGCCCAGGAAAGAGGCTCGTGGAAAAGTCGAGTGTGGGGAGTGGCAAACACCTTGTGCTGAAGCTGCAGCAGAACATGCAAAACCAGTAACAAAGGCAACACGAAACATGGGGGCTTTCCCCACTTGGTGTCTTTGTGTAGCAGGAGGGTCCCTACATGGCTGTTAACCAGAGAGGGGGTAGACTGAGAAGCCTCTCAGTCCTGCATTCCTGCCTGACAGGATTGTTCTGGGCCGGGTTCAGCACTTCTGTCCTGTTAATTCCACCACCCCAAACAACAGGCTGATTTCCGACCTTAGTTCCAGCCGTTGAGTCCCGCTTTCATCCGTTGTTCACTCCCCCAACGCTCTGATGCTTGGAGTCTGCATAGGAACTCCCAGCTCCTTGCAGCAGCTGGCTGTGGTGCTGCGGGTGCTGAACAGACCCTGCCAGAAGCAGCATCCTCTGTGCTGCTTTAGACAGACCTTGTGTTTTGGTGTCCTCGGGGCAGCAGAGGGATGGCTGATTGCAATTGCTCTGGCAGATGCCTTCCTCTCTGCGTGGAGGCCTTTCTTGTTCCGTGGCTGTGGCTCAGTGAAGTGAGAGGAATTCCTCCTCCGACACACACAGGTTCCAGCGCCTCAGAGGAAGCCAGTGAGCAAACATGCACTTGAGGCTGAATCGTGTCTGCACAGATGTCAGTTTTTGTTCTCTGTCATGTGCAGAGACCAGAGATGAAGTGATGGACTGGCCAGACACTCAAAATGTGCTGATTTCTCTGCGACCTGGAGGAGCAGAGCCAGGTGGGATGATGGCAGTCGGTGATAACTGGCAGAGCTGGTGCGCAGCGCATTTATCCATACGCCCTTCGTTCGTGCCACTGAGATCGCTTGGCGTTGCATGGTGTTTTCCCCTAGGGGACAAAAAGTAGTGCGTGTTCCTTTACTGCTTCAGCAACCTGCAGGACACCCACCCTTCTTGGAGCCGGGAGTGAGAGCTGCGCAGGACAGGCAGCAGAGGACACTACTGAACCCAGAAGCTGCAGCATCCTTAAGGACCTTCAGACTCTGTCCTCTGGATGTGGAAAACGGGCTTGGGACACACGCTGCGAATGAGGCGCAGAGCTATGAAGTGTGGAACCAAGTTTGAGAAACTTGAGTTAAACAGTCTCACCCTTAGGAATGAAACTGGCTCTTTGAGTCGGTAACTCCCAGCTTCTCCAAGTACTCGGTTATCTTAATAACCGCTGCCGCAGCACTCATCTCTTGTAGTGTAGTTTAGCTGAGAACGCCCCAGGGAGATCAGCAGCAGCATTATACAAGCAGATCCCTCTTGCATGTCACTGCTTCTGGCCGCTGTGTGACACTGACCCTGCGTGAGCCATAACCGCAGCATCACAGGGGAAATGGCCATGTTATCTTAGAGCTGCTCGTTGTGCTCGCTCTGCTTCCGTCAGTGATCCTAGCGGTTGGCTGGTGTCTTTGCTCTGGGGAGATTCCTTTTCCTTGGGCATTTGATAGGAGTTTACCTTCGAGAAGAAGTGTTAGCAAACACAATCGGGAGTAAAGCAGCTCAGACTAGTAGCTCATTCCCTCTTGTTTGCTGACGGGACCAACCTGTCAGGCGATGCCCTGCTTGTGTTCAGTTGTCGTCCGCTACGCGTGGTGCTACCTGTGCTGGGGTGGCACAGTACTCGGGTTGTGGCAAGCACAGTATTTTAAGGAGAAGGAACCGATGGTTCCGCGTATTTCGCCTGCAGCATGGGCAGTGGAGTCACTGTGCATCCTGTTTGCCTTCCCAAGTGCCGTTGGATCAAACGGCTTCATTAGCCAGAGATACTGAGGGTAAAGCTTACAAAGGCGGTGAGGGGCCGCTGCAGAGAAGAGAGGGGAAAAGGGGAGGCTGGAACTTGCAGCTTTGCTGCTCTTACTGGCTGTGTTTCATTTTGCCTCAGCCTCTGTCGCGCTGCCCAGCTGCTGAGGTTCTGTTTCAGCATTTGTCAGCATTTGGAGGAATTGATAATTCGCTCAAATGTCTGCACAGACCTCAGAAGGCCTGACGGACCAAGCGGGCGTCTGGCACAAAGCGCACGGTGGTTGTGATTCGCGGCGGGTGACGGCAGCTCGGTGCCATGGCTGCGGAGCTGCTCCAGACAGCCCCGTGCCAAGGCGCTCTACGAAGGGTGGCTGTTCTGCCACAGTGGCTGGAGCACTGCTGCAATACTGAACCAAGCCACGGAACCTGATGGCCGGTGTGGTGCTCTCATTTCAACCTAAACTGAGCCCGATGCCTCGGCCTGGCTGCCGCTCCAGTGCCTCATTTAAAAGACAATTTCTGATCAGTAGTTCTCAGCTGTTGTGCTGCCACAGCTCCAGGGTGCTGCGGGCTGGAATGTGACCGAGTTAGAGCCGGGGAGAAGCTTGCGAAGTCTAAGCCTTGTGGCCTGCGGTGATTTGGACATTGCAGATGGTGTGGTTACAGTGAGTGCTCAGAACCCTGGTGCCCTCGCATTCTCTTTATGGTGCTGACGTTTGAGAAGCCTGAAGAGAATACAGTGCAAGCCTGAGATGTGCAGCAGTGTGTGATTAAACCCCCAAGACCCTAACTCTGAGTTATTTACCTTAATAAGCCTTAAACCGAGCAGTACTGCTCTGGGGCCTCAGTCCTCTGCCACGTGAGCGCATGTTTTGAGAATCTCTGGGGACTAAGTATCGGGGTTGATGTGGAGTTAGCAGATGCCCTGTGATGTCCTCCCAGACGCTGTGCTCTTGCCTTGTCAGCAGGGAAAACTTTAGGAAAGCATTGAGCATCTGTCAGAACTTCAAGGCTGTTTTCATGCTCCTTTCCTCCAGAGCAGGTAGATAGCAGCCAAGGCTAAAAATAAACAACAAAGACCCCTCTCTAATCCTTGCGCATATCTGACAAACCATCGAGAGATTAAAGTACTTTCACGTTGAGTATTGGGATGGCTTGGGCTGAAATCCAGGAAGAGCTGAAAGTAAGATCAGCAGAGAAGATATACCTTAAATCACTTCTTAACTGGAACGTGATCCGCCAGCGTGCCGAGCCCAAAGTAGCGGCAGGGTGGGATTCGGGCATGTAATCCACAGACCCTGCCCAACAGCTTAGGTGCCCGGGGCGTGTTGGTGCCTCAGTTTTCACCAGCGAGGTGGCTTTTTCAGATAGCTTGGTTTAGAAACTGGACAAGGTGGCTGTTTGCGGCTGAGAACATTGATCCTGATGAGCTTCCTCTGGAGGGGAGGGATGCCCTCACGGTGCTGGGAGTCTGTGACTTCCGCACCGTTCCGTAGAGGCTGTGACAAAACCTGCGCAGACAGGAGCAGAGTGCTGGACACTGCACTTGCAGGGTTCAGTCACCAAGACAGGACCAAGCTCTGATTTTTCACAGCCCACAGCCTGTTGTTGCCCACAGGCTCCGAGGGCCAGAGCAGGATTAGCTGGCTTGTGCTGACAGTTTGCTTCCCAGTGACGCCGCTGGCGTCCGCATCGCTGAAATGCAAATGATAACTTTTCTGTCACCGTGTTTGGGAGGAAATAACCACTGGTGACAGGCTGTGGTTTGCAATTCATGAGCGCACAGGTTTTTGAGATGCAGTTTCGAGCATCTTACTCTTTGCCACTAGCAGCTGCAGAGCAGCGCAGCTGCACCCCGAAATCCTCTCTGTGCGCAGTCACGGTTCTCAGTTGGGTTGGATCGAGTGCCAGACATGGAACAGGCATGTTCTGCCAGGCAGGAGGCTGTATCCCTGTAGTGTCATACCACCAAAAGGCATGGGGATTCCTCCTTTCTCTGACCCTTCAGCTGCCTCAGTACTCCAGCTTCTAATCAGAATCTCCAGTCTGGTAGGTACCAGGCTGTCGACAGGAGTTTTCACCTTTAACCACCCGTCTTACCCGGCCACTCTGCTCAGTCGCTCGGGTGTAGCTGTGATTCCAGAGCAAGGTCTGACTTCTGTTTCTGCCCGCTGTAGGTGGTGGCAGTGTCTTTATGTTACCAGGATCCATTACATGCCTCTGGGAGCAGGAGGCTGCCTGTGTTCAGAGGAAGGTGGGCAAAACAAGAGCGCTGCTGTTTTTCCTTGTGCACTTCAACAGTGTCACAGTCACGCACTGTGAGACGACCACACTGTGTCCTTCAGATGAAGGGGTGACTGCGTAAAACACCTCTGGCGCGTGGCTGACATTTCAGTTATCACCCTTTCCTTCCTCTGTGCTCTACTCCCAGATACTTAACTCGGTTTTACAGTCTGATTTGTCAGAGCTTCTGGGTACACCTGGAACCTGTCATTATCCGACTGAAAGGCTTCCACCTCTGCTGTTCTCCTGAAAATGGTTGTCGCAAGGATCATTTTGCTCCTCTTTCTGCCAGTATCAGGGGTTATCTGTGATCAGATCCCTTTCTGACCCCTTTCATCCCAGTTCAGATTCTTTGACAAGATTTTTGGGTATCTTGGATTGTGCCGGCTAAGTCCTCTGTGCGGAGTCGCTGCCTGTGTAAGTGGTAAACCCACAGGAAAACAATTGTGAGCGTCGTGGTTTGGTACAAACCGAGCAGGATCGTTTACAAAACAATCTCTGAGGAGCATAAGCAAAACTTATTAATCATAACCGCAGCAGACTACAAAACCCCAACACAAATATTTGCACTTCTGTCACAGCCACTTACCCGATGGGTGCCGAATGCTGACAGGTTTTAAAGGCAATCACATTAAGTACTAATCAAGCTTGAAAGATGCAGCCGAGTCGCGGCATACTAAAGAGACATCCATCTCCAAAGGTACTGCACGCTCCGCTCGCTCAGCCTCTCTGGCCCTGAAGAACACTCACGCTCTGTTGCAGTCCCCTGCTGTTTCCTGGAGTGTCTCTCACATCTCTTCTGGTGTGTTTTCCCGAAGCTGCACGCATCCACCCCATGAAACGACTGAACGCACGGACCGGGCGCTGAGCACACATTCTGTCCCAGCGACTTCTCTGCAGAAGAGCAGTAGCAGAATTAAGCGGGTGGATGTGCTTTGTTCAAACCGTGCTCTGCCCTGTTGGCAGCACCCATCCCATCGCCACCTTCACGTCCTCTTTCTCCCAGGACAGCGCACCTCTTCCTCTTGTTGGCCTTCCGCAGCCTCTCTTCGCCCTCTGAGGTTTTCCATACCGTCTGTCAGACTGGGCAGCTTTATCTGAGAGCTCTGCTGCTGCACAGGCTCTTCTTCAAGCCCCTCTTTAATATTTTATAGTGAAGCCTTCCAACATGAGTTCCAGTGAGCTCCCCCCCGGCTCCTCTTGTGTCTGCGATGCTGCCTGGCTTTCTCCAGTCAGCAGGTGCTACTTTATCCCGCGAGCAGCTGTATCATCTCAGTTACTGCATCTGATCTGCTCAGTCAGATTGCTACCAAGGGCTGCACCAGTGGCAGCCTTCTGTGCTGCTCCCTCAGGCTCTGTCTGGGCCCGTGTCCCACATGCATCAGTTGCCAGCGTGCATCCTGGTGGCCTGCTTGAGCGCCTTCATGCTGTGGGATGGCTCCTCTGCTTTGCAGTGCCCAGGCCCGACTGCACTGACATGCGTTTTGCCGTCGCTTCCCCACAGCTCACTGAGCATCCAGATGAGGTCGTAGTTGTTGAGAGGCGCGGCACAGGGCACTAGTAGGGGGCCCGTGCGTGTGTCGGTGCCACAGAGGAACGGAGTTTGGTCAGGACACAGAAGAGCTTAGGGTTGCTGCTCCTGCCAGAAGCCCTTCGCTCAGTGTCAGACTCACGTGGTCTGCAAGCAGTGAACAGTCCTTACGTTTCCAGAGGACATTTCCTTGGCCACACAAGGCAGGGGAATTCACTCTGTGGTGTTGTCCCTTGTGAAATACTCTGAATCGACACCGGTGGAAGAGACCCTGTCTCTCACTATGGGGCTGTCCAGAGGAGCCTCGTGGTCACAATCCTGCTTGAACGTGCAAACACGCTGATAGCATTTGGTAGTAGAACTGCACCCAGCCTGACCCGGAGAAGAGAAGCAGCTCGGCATCCCTCTGCACTGGCTGGGGGATGAGGGATCGAGGCGGTATTTGTACAGCACCAGAGCTGGGTTGACAGTAGGTGGGTTGTTATGTTATGGGACAGCATAAAGGCAGCGTTCAAACCCCTGAGAGCCACGAGCAGAGTTCTTGAAGTTGGAACAGGAGGCTTTGCTGCTTGGGTTCTTTAGTGGAGTGAAGGAGCTTCTACATTTTATTGCAGCCCTTCCCAGCAGGGGAAATGCAAACGAGTTAATCGAAGAATAAATGGATTCTTAACAAATGGTTAACAAAACACACCGAAAGCAGACCTCAGCACATTGCCTCCCCTACGTGCTCCAGGAGAGATCAGTATTTGCTTTAATTACCGCCACCGCAGTAATTACTCCCTTTGACAAGGTCAATTACCGATAATTTAGTAACACTGTCCCCTGTTAGAGTGGGGGGACGCGCGGGTAGCGGCACCTCTGACGGATCCGCCTCAGCCTGCTGCAGCTCGTGCGTCCTGATTATAGTTCAGCCTAGAAATTCATCAGCTGTAATGCTTTTGATAGGTAAATCGATAGCGAGAGGAAGAGTTACAGACTGAATCCTCGAGGCTCGCAGCTCGTTTTGACAGTTCGTGGATCTGCTTGTAAATCTGTGTTTTAAGCAAACCTCCCCAGGTGGCTGTGTAGTAGTTGCGTACTCACTCCTGTGCACCCTGCTGTTCTCTGGAGCTCTCCCGTTCTGCCTGGCAGCTCTGGGCACCTGAGCTCTGCCTCTCTGCATGCTCTCCCCGTCCACAGTCTGAGCACGGATCTTTTTGGTAAGCCTAGAAAAAGAAGCTGAGGAGGGATGTGTCTGTAGTGGAGCTGTGCAGCCGGTATCCTCTCCTCCCTCAGCTCCAGGGACTCTAATTCCCTGGCTTCAGAAAGTGCCCTCTTTGTGTACTAAGGCTGTTCCTGGGGCTGAAGGCAGGCTGCCGCCTCCTCCTCCCGAAGCCACACCTTGGTGCAAAGCCTCAGCGTAGGGTCTCCCATGGTAGGGATTCCTGGTGTGGTAACCATCAGTCCTGCTGAGCTTGGGACAGCTTCCCAAGGGAGAGTGGCGCGGACCACTGGCACCAGGGGCTGAGTCTGCTCCTCAGCTGTGGCATCAGGAGACAGGAGGTGTGGGTTGTCACCTCCTGGAAGGACTGTACCTGCCAACTCTCGGTGTGTGCCAGGCTATCGCATGAAGTGCAGCTGCCACGCTTGAGAGATTTAGAAGATAAAACCATGGCTGCACAGTGTAGTTGCCTTGAGTCTAAGCTTACCAAAGTACAGCTGCTGTACTGGGATGCTGAACTGCGAAACCCAGTTGTCCTTTCCCTGATGGCCGCAGTTGTGTGCTAGGCATAGGCTGATCAGTTCTGTGTGTAGGGTGCCAGCAGGGCTAAAGCTGAGCCAGGCAGACATTGCCATGATTAGAGCTCATCTCCTCTTACTCCTGGCACTCAGCCTGGTTCTGTGGAAGCGGCCCTGGTGAACTGGCACTCCTCTGACAGCCAGGGTTACCATGGCCCCCTTGTTTTGCCAGGACTAGGTGATGCAGAAACCACCCACACGTGTCCGAGGAGCCACTCGCTGCCAGCTGGGCTTTGGGTGCTGCTGGCACTGCGTGAGAACTGATGAGAAACTCAGAGCGGTGGGATTTTGAACAGAAGCTCCTGAGGTCTGTGAGTCCTGCAGCTGAAGCATCAAATGGCTTTCCCAGCTTTCTAAGGGCTAAGCAAGGATAGGTAGGGCTAATGAACCTGTTCCAGCAGGCAGGCACAGCGGTGCGGGTGGGGATGAGAGAACGTTGCCTTAGTCCTGTGATTCTGCAGCCCTGACCGCGTGAGGACCTTGCCTTGCAGGGAAACTTCTGCAGGGAAGTGGTTGCACACTGCAGCCTGAAGACAACGTGACTGGTTTTACTCTGCTTCCATTCTCATCGCTGCTTTCAACACCCTTCTCTTAATGTTTGCTGTCAGCGGCAGCCCCAGCTGACCTGCTCTAGTGCAAACCCTCCACGCCGGGGGGCCTGCTCCGTGTGGACTGCGATCCCTTCTGGAGCCTCTCCTGCACGACTCTGCCCTAACAGATTCCACAAATGGGCAGCAGATGTCAGCTCTCCAGCCCGGGTTGAGAGCGGTTCCTCTGCCTGGCTTCAGACTCCGGCAGTTCTCTTAGTGCTTTCCCAGCCAGTCATTCCATTTTGTTTCCCCGAGTATCATCAGGAGGAAAATTCAGAGTGCTGAGCTTTCAGCCCTGGGTGTTCTTTGTTTATAAACAAGGAGCAGCTGCTGGAGGAGGCTGTGAGGCTCAGTGCGCAGCAGAGAAGGCACCGAAGCAAAGGCGTGGGTGGCAGGGGAGGCACAGGAGAGGGCAGGGGACCGGGAGGGACAAGTTCCAGTAGGTCATTAGCTGACTGAGAAGATCTGAATCGTTCTGCCTTGCTTTAGCCTCTCCAAAAGGAGGGCAGCGATTGTTTGTTTCGTAGAGCTTTTCATAATCTGCTTGTAAATGCTTCAGACTTAATTTTTTAGGCGGTGGAAATAAGCCTTCTGGCGCATCGGGCACCGGTGAAGGAGGCAGCAGGCGGCAGTCTAACGGGAACACGTTTTATCGCACACAGATCAGAGCAGCTGTCTGCTCCTTCCCTTCACACTCCTTCCCATCCCTGAGAAGGGGAAGAAGTCACAAGGCAGAATCCTCCGTCCAGGCTCGTGGCTCTTCCAGCAATAATCAGTAAGTTCTGCAGCTCCAGGAACTTGACCTTTCTCGGGAAAAGCACCTGGAAACTCATCCTTTCCCTGCAGTAATCAGGGCAAGTGGGATAAGGATGCTTATCCCCATGCTGAAATACAAGACCCCACGAGGGAGCGCGGGGCAGTGCCATTACAGGAAAGCATTTAGAGTGAGACCGCTCAGAACAGTCGGGTTTAGGAAGAGGCGATCTGTGCTTTGATGGCTCGGCAGAGTTGCACGAGGGAAGCCTTATGACTGATGTCGTTGGAGCGTCTCTAGTGCTCACCCGGAGCTCTGAGGACGAGCTCCTGCTGTACTACAGTAGGGCTGCTGAAGAAAGCAGGGAAGCTTCTGGGGCAGTCACTTCTGGTCAGGGAGCCCATGCTGGCCTGAACGCTCCCAGGGAGAACCTAGTGGTTTGATTGTCAGTGCCCCCTGGAGAGCTTTTAAAAGAGCTCCTGTGGCGGGAGAGCGGCACAGGCAGGAGCAGAGCTTGGACGTCCTGGTTGGAGTGCTGTGGTGGAACCAGCGCGTCCTGTGCTGGGCTGAGCTGGTGAGGCTCGGGGAGCTGTGCACAGGCAGGGCATTTTGTCGCTTGTAAGCATGAGATTGTGCTGCGGCAATGCTGCTTCGTGTAATTGGTTGTAGGACTTAAGAAATCCCCTGAAGCCTGTGCTCTGCCTGTCCAAATCCAAACTGAATGGAGTTTAGGAAATGATAATTATGTCGCCTTTCAGTCACTGCCTTAATCCTCCCTGTACCGAGCGAGCAATTACAACGTCACAGCGGACTCCTGAAGCAGCAGCGCATAAGCTGGTGCTAGCCAGAGAGTGTGGCTAACAAGCCCTGCCACTGGCTACCAGAGAAGACTGTGTGTGCATTAACAGGGTGTTAGTGCAGTCTCAAAGTGGTCCCAGGCAAAGCTCTTCAGCTTGTACAGACTAGTTCTGTACAGACAGCAATAGAGGGAAGCGGTGCTGATTTCAGAAGAACCAGCCTCTTTGCTCTCTCCTGAACATCCCCTACCGACCCACAGCACAGAAAAACCCCAGGGGATGAATCGCAGTTGAGCACTACAGTGTGTCCCCGTCTCGATGCAGGCACTCAAGTCAGAATCAAATTAACAGAGAGCGCAGTCAGGCCCCAAATGTTCTTCGAGTATTTTTTTAATTAACTCTCTTTTCATTAGTTTTTTGCAGCTGCTTCTGTACCTCCAGGTTCTGAGTTGTGGAGCCAGAGAACTGGAACCAACAGACCAGTTCCGTGTGCACTTCCCTCCGCTAGGATTTGCAGTTCCAAGCACATAGGCTGATGGGGGTCAAGGGGAGACAGGGGAGATGGGAGGTGGCTCAAACACCTGAGACAGCTGTGCGGAGACACCACTGTTTTCCCAGTACTCCCTTTCCCACTGTTCAGCGGGTTCTGACCACGGCATAACTATCCCGTGTGAGAACCGACAGGACGAGCCCGAACTGGCTGTTGGCAAGAACACTGGGAGGTCAGATGTTCTCACGTTCCCGGGGAGCTGTTGACCTTTGAGGCTGTGTAGAGAGAGGGCACCACTGAGAATTTGTTCTCAAAGCTTCCCATAATTGGGAAGCTCTGCCGAGAATCCAGTGTTATTCAGTGCTTGGAGCCAATGTTAGGAAGAGCTATTTCTAATTAGATCAGTTTACTCATTTCTCATTTTAATTACCAGCTTGAGGAGTTCTCATTATTTCTAGTGTAAATGTCAATATTTCCATCTTCGGAGCCTGTGCGGAGCCCAGCTGGACGAGGTCCTGAGCAGCCTGCTCCAGTGAGCCCTGCTCCGAGCGGCAGGCTGAAGTAGGCGACTTCTGGTGCCCAACGCAGTTACTCGGTAGTGCTCACTGAGTCTCTTTTTAAGTGTTTTTCTGGACATTAGCCTGGAACTATCACAGTGTCACAGGAATGATGAGGCTGAAAAGACCTTAGAGATCATCCAGTGCAACCTACAACCAACCAAGTAACCTAACACCTTTCAAGAATTGCACAGTTTAGGGTATTTCTTAGCAAAGAGTGGCTTGGAGAGCAGTATTTTCTGCCTCCTAGAAAACCCTCTGGTTTGGCTTCATCCTCCCCAGCTCCGATCTGGCCCCTAGCCCACTGAGACGTTAGTGTTGAGCCTCATTCATTTGTCCTCTGCTTACTTCACCTTACCCCCCCTCCAGTTTTAAAAGTCACAAACAAGGCTCTGCTTCTCAATCCCTCTCCATCCTTAATTTCTTTTATAGATCTGTCACATCTGCCTGCCTGTGCTGCCTGTGTTTCCTTACCCACTCTGACTGCAGGTGAAACAGCTCCTCTCTGAAGGGCTGCAGATCCACAACGTCTCTTGGTTTATCTCTGGATGTAGGGTGGGATGAGCAGCGTTGTTCCGCTGTGCATGCATTCATCCAAGCAGGAGCGAGGGAGCAGAGGCTGTGAAGCCCGTCCCAGAAGCGAAGAGTCTGTCAGAATTTGGGCACACAGGATGTTTTGTACGAGCTGTCACAGTCGGGTCGCATTCCCCCTTTGTAAATGCATGGAGAATAAGCTTTGATTGGGAATGGGGCTGTGTTTTCCGTGTGCCGAGGAGACGGGATTTTCCCCATTATTCCAGGTATCCCACTGCCCTTACCGTGTTCTCAGTAATGATGGAGCAGTTGGAGAACAATCCCATTAAGAAAAGAGAGGGAGAGAAAGAAACCACAATTTCCTGTTCCAGCGTGGGGTATAAATGCAATTTCCCCGTCTGGCTTCTTGATTGCAGTAACCTCCCCGGGCTAAATTGGAGGACTTCTTGCTGGGGAACTGGGATTGAAGAGAAAAGCCCCTTCCCCTGCAGATGCAGACCTCTCCTAGGCTGCGTACCACGGAGAACAACTTGCTCTAAGGGCTGGTGATTAAACTGTAGGAGGACAATTACTTGGCAAGCGTTTTCCGTACAGCAAACCTGAGATCTACCCAACTCCTGCGCTGTTTGTCCTCCCCCCTGCAGCTCTGGCATCACAGTCTGTGTGTTGGACACAGGGTTTGTGCAGGTCAGTCCCGAGGCTGCTCCCCTCTCTGTGCAGAGGGTGTTAGGATAAGGTGGGTGGTGTCTCACAGCCTGTGTGCCAGGCTGAAATCTGACCGGCCTGTGCTGCTCTTTGTGTGCTGGGCGTGCTGGTGGTGGCACTGCTCTGCCAGCCGTGCGCAGAGCCTGGTGCCCAGATACTTGGCTGTGGCCGATACGAAGTGATTCGGAAACCGGAGGGAGTGATGCAGTTACAAAGGCAAACTGCTCCTCCAGCATCGCTCCCATCTCCGTTATCCAGCAGAGGATTTGTCTGCACCGTGGCAGCGCTAGCCTCCTCTGCTCTATCCTCCCTGCTGTCACATGTACAAACGCCCGTGCAGCTTTGGTAGCACCCAGGGAGCAATTGCCCAAACGTCCTGCTTGCTCCAGAGAGGTTCTGTGTGGCTGCAACAAAATTGAGGTCCTTGCCCAACTAGAGGTCTAGCTCCAGGCCTCTGAAATTACAGAGCAGGGGAAAAGCTACAACCCCCCCTCCCCCAAATAACCAGATACCCAACCCCCCTTAAACCCACAAATTGACAAAACCCAAGCCAGACCAACCCCGTAAGTGTTGATCCAGCCCAAATTGCCAACATAGAGTATCAATTAGTGCTTTTCCTAGCAAAATTAGCAAGCTGTGTTGGTTTGGTGTTGGCTTCACACACCGCTTCTCGGTGTTTATGTCCCCCCATATGCCGGGGCGTTTTGAGTGGCTGTGAAGAGCCTGTGCTCCCGGTCACTGAGGCTTGTAGATGGAGGGGAAACCCTGCGAGGGAGCTCCAGGCTGGCGGCCTGCTCGTTCATCTCTAGGGTGACAAACTGTGGGACCTGCCGGCAAAATGTGGTGTCTGCTTCCAGACCGAGCTCTAGGGCTTCAGCAGTCATCGAGGACGAAGTCTCCAGCTCAAGTCAGAGTCTCTGCGCACAGCGTCAGAGCTCAGCAGTAACTGAACAACACTCGTGGATCCTCTCCTTGCTCAGGCCTGGCCCAACCTGTGCTGTGACCTTCGCGGGACTCAGCAGTGTCTTATCCAGGCCTTTCCCGTGGGGTGGTTCAGCCACAGACCAGCCTGTCATTGTGGAACCTGCCTGGCACTGGGTCACTTTTGCCTCCCACCAGTTTATATTGACTCTCGCTGTTGTGTCTGCAGTGGGACAGGAGTATCCTACAGATGAAGTAAAAATACACAGCGAATAAACCCTGGAGACTCTGGCAGCTCTCTCATGCCATTAAGGGCGAGCTCGAGTGCCTGAGGTCCACGCGGTGGCTCTGACAAGCCCAACCCCAGCGACATCAGCTGGTGTTGTAGGCAGCATTTTCCTTTCTTCAGCTCCCCCCAGGCTTTCAGAGGTTCTGTCGCTGCCAGTTACCCTGAGGTTTCCCTTGCCAAGCTTGCATACAGCCCGTTACTCTGTGCCTCATCGCCTAACCCTCACATCAGTAGGCTGCTGCATGCCTGGTGCTCACTTGGTGAACACTCGGTGTGTTTTCCGTCCTGGTATGCAGTGTGTGCTGTTCAGACCTCTGCTCTGAAGAGAGTACGGGGATTTTCCCCCCTCCCTCTGTAATCGTGACACACGTACCTGAATGCACCGTGAAGGGTGATGCATTTAGCATCATCACGTGAGGAGTTTCCATTCTTCCCTCCAGTTGACTGATGGAGAGCCTGTTCTCAGAGGTTGAGTGCCATGTACTCATAGGTGCCCACCGTGATGTGTGTGTGATCTAGTTGTTGAGAGCTCTCTGTGCTCTATAGCCCATTACGTGTTCAAAGCACAATTCAGTGCCGACTGGAAATGCTCAGCGGTCACACCGAGCCGACCCGGAGTGGCAAGGCAGGCACTCAGGAATGAGTGAGAGGACGTGTGGTGAGTGTTCGGCTCTGAAAGGCTCTGCTGTAGTGACTGGCCTGATGGTGCCTGCGCTGTCTGTTCCACCGCCAGGGCAAGATCCTGCTTTCCTGGGGAGGTGTGCGATTGACCTGAGCTTGAAACCGTTCTTTGTCCCCCTGCAAGCTCACCCTTTTCGCTCAGCCCTTTGTAATCGGTGGGTTTGCCCTTCCTGTGCCCCTCCATTCAGCATTCCTGCTTTCCAGCAGCACAGCGCCTTCTCTGGACTCATCCCCTTTAGACGTGACTTTGACTGTGTTGGACAGTCTGAGCAAACAGATTAGAAGCACAGCAGAGAGGAAGGCGTTGCTCATAACGCCAGGGTCTGAGCTCTGAAGGAAACACCGCTCAGAGCTAAGCATGTTGGTGACATCCGTGGCTTGTCAGCTCAGCGCTCGCCAGCACTGGGGAGATGCTGTAAGGGGCTCTGGAGACCAGCAGGAGTGTGCTCCATCCTCACATCCTTTGGTTTAGGAACCCAAAGCCTCCTGCACAGACTCCGGAGTGCCTGTAGCACAGCGGTGCGCAGCGGCTGTGAGGGCAGACCCAGCGGTGGAGCCCATGAGGATGAGGACACGCCGTCCTTGTGCCGTCCCAGGACGGGCGGTGTGAATGGCTGTCAGGTGGCTGGGGTGATTGCTTGTCCCAGCAACAGCTAGGGCTGGGCTCTGCGCTGAGACAGCTGAGACACTGCTGCTGGGAATCGGAAAATGAGGGATTATTTAGGTGAAAAGATAATGGCTGAAAAAGCCTTGTGAAAAGGCCAGGGCCTGGCAGGCAGAACCGGGTAGGTTAAAGGAGAACGGCTAAGATGAAAACGGCTGTGAAAACCACGAACCCCTGTTACCGAAAAACACACGGGACTGGTACAATGGAACCCCCTCAGGAATCCACCTCACCCTTCCACCCCGCTTTTCAGATAACACTGTTCTCCTCTATTTCATTTTGAGAGCAGGAAACTGTGTAAATAGGTTTTTAATAACTGTTTAAATCTAAGCTTTCTAATTTAAAAGAAGAAATACTTCTGTCATGAGGTTTTAAACCATCTCATGATTGAACTCCGGGTGAGGACTGGAACCCATAGAGCACAGTCCTCCCTGTGATGGGTCCTGTTATAAACCAGGAGTGCAAACTGCTGCGAGCAGCCGCCCCTTCTGTGCCCGGTGCATGGAGTGTGAGGTTGAGATCAGCCTGTTGGGTGATGTGGGATGGGAATTTCTGCAGAACTAGGAAATCCCAAACCGAGAAGCAAAAAGGAAAAGAGCCCTCCAGTCACTGAGCTTCCCTGCAAACAGTGTGGCTAACACGATTAGTGACTGTCCCTAGCACTGATAGAAGAGTAAAGCCAGCCTGTCTTTGCAGTGAATGAAGTATTCCCCTTATCAAAAGGGGTGCCCAGGACGGACCTGACTCCAGTTCTCTGGGAATTGGAGCTCTGATTCTTCTCTGCTTAAACCTTCTGAAGCTGCCTCTCTGTTGTTTGGTGGCAGAGTAGGAAAGACCTTACACAGTGGCACCATGTCCAGTCACTTTGTGTTGGTACCAGAAAGGGCATCTACTGCCCTTTCAGTCTCTGCTGCTCTGTACAGTGGCCTAGGAGATGAGAACTACCCCACACCAGACGTTCCTCTGTGGGGTGAATGCAGCATAAGGTCCTACAAGAGGGAGTAAGAATGAAGGGAGAACACCAGGACTGGGTGAAGGCTGAGGAAGCTGTGCTTCCCTGTGGTTCCCCGTGCAGGGTGCTTCTGTATGTTGAAGAATTCCTGCCGATGGCCCTGGACCTTCCTTCTTGCAGAGTCAGTTGTTCATGAGCAGTTCCATGGGCACGCTGCACAGTTACCGTGTACGCGTATTCGTGTCCGCCCCTGAGGGTCGGCACCGAGTTGGCATGGCATCCAGGAGGGAATTGCCTGAGCGGCCAGCGCGCAGGAAGCGAAGGGCATTCATTGTTCCGTGCAGCACTCACTGGGCATCGGCGGGGAGATTCCTGGGAAAATCACTTTAGCCTTGGATGTGGTTTGCGGAGGACAGTGCAACAGATTCCACAACCAGCCAGGGTTTGTGAGCCGTGAGGAATCTTTATAAGCCATAAAGGAGACAGCAAAGAGGCCATTGCACTGAAGAATGTAGACTTAATGGCAGCTGTAATGTCAGCGTGAATGATTAGAGCAATTCCAGCCCTGATGGTTGTGTGGAAGTTAGAGGGGGATCATGAAAATAGTAATGTTACAGGAATTAAAAAATAAAGAGTTGGAAGGGTTCTCACTCGCAGTGTAAGAGATGGAGTGCTGCTCAGAGGTAATGCCAGTCCAGTCCAGGAGCATCTGTTTGCTGGAGTCCTTCAGAAACATAATTAGACAATTAAAAGCAGGATAGAAATAGTGCCTGGGGATCAGACAAGCTGCTTTCCGGACAGGAATTGGATCCCCTCCAGAGGCTGTGGGGATTAACCAGTCTAAGATAAATCCTGTCCAGTTTTCCTCCTCGGAGAGACCTGGAAACAAGACCCGCGTTTGGGTCCTTTACTGACAGGTCAGTACCTCAAGGCGAGCACCTCTGATGCTGAGGTCGCTGTCTTCAGAAGCTAGGCAGAAGATGCAGAGGGGAGTGATGTGCTGAGGATCCCATCGAAATCGACGGCCGTGCTGGGGGCAGGTATCAGACTGGGGAGTTAGCAGCTGTTTCCCCTAGCTCTGGATGTGGGTTTAAGTACAGATTATAACGATAATTGTTTGGGATGCAGAGTTAAGGCTTCGCTTTCTGGCTTGGTTTTTGGTTTACCTCACCTGGAATGGAGAGTGAACCCGGGTTCTCTGGCAGGCTGTGCTACTGGCACTGCAGAGGTGCACCTTCTTCAGACTTGGGCGACGTTTCGCCGTGACCGACGCTAGGACTTGTTGTGTTGCTGCAGGACAGTAAGCTTTGAGAAATTCTTGTGCTGCCCATGCCTCAGCCTGGTTCTGGATCGCAGACAGTGCCTGCTCCTCTTAGAGCTGCACAGTCAGCTTGTCCCGTCTTTACCGTGCTGCAGCACGGTCCCACACTAGCAGACAAGTGTTTGACAGTGTTGAACTGACAGTAAAGATCTTTGCCTGCCCCTGTGCCCTAGGAGGACTGACTGAAGAGAAAATCCATGCAGCAACTGGAACCAAGACTCCTTATAAGGTCTCTGTAAGGCAGTGCCTCTCTGGGCAGCATGTTCTCACCCACAGCTCCCAGCTAAGCAAACCCTCGACCTCGTGGAGCCAGCCATGGCTAGAGAGGAGGCTTCGCTTCAAGGGTACTGTACAGGACAAGAAAGCTTGCCACAGGCTGAGCAGAACACGGGGCTTCCCAGAGAACCCTTGACTTTGGCTGCTTTTCAGGTCCATCCTCATCCCTTATTGCTTTGGCTCTCGCCCGCGCACTGGGGATGGAGGAGGCAACTCAGCAGCTGTGAGTTAACAGCCAGAAGCGCTTTTCATTGATCTGTCCTTCTCGTTGCAGCCTTCCACTGGACGCGTCCCCAGGGCACGTTACTAATCGCTTGCCCTTTGCTTTGGGGCCGTCGGGTTGATGGCGTTATGTAATTGCCATTCTTCATCGTTAATGCCGTAATGGGGTGATGAATTTCAGGCAGGCAGCCCGCGGCTCTCACTGCGGGGGGTGAATGAAATGACGCTCTTTTCTTACAGCAGTCCTCTCCGATGGTTGCGTCCCTGTGCTTTTGCAGCCTAGTTCTGACCCTCAGGGTTGATAACAATTGGGGAACCAGAGGAAGCGCAGCAACCCGGTAACGCTACGGAGACTCTCATGCCCGGAGCGCACCGCTGGGAAATACCCAGCGTGGGGCCCAGAGAGCGCTCCAGCAGGCGTGTGGTGTGGAGTGTCTTTGACCAAGCCCAGGGCACTCCTGCCCACAGGGGAAGACCCAACGGGTCTGTTTCCTTACTCCCTGTACCTGCACCCTGGTTGTGCATGGCAGTGTCCAGCTGGTGTTACGTATGGGAGGGAGTGACACGCAGAACTCATTCTCCTGCTTGTTAGTGTCTTTTCCCAGTGCACAACTACTGATCTGGCCCCTCAGCAGGATGACTGCTGCACCCTGTATTTGAAGTTGCAGAGTCCCAGGCAGTACAGTTCCCCACTCCACAGAGGTGGCAGGATAATTTGTCAATTAGGAGTAATCAGTTCTAGAAGGACTTTTATGTCTGAGCTGTTTCTGAAACCTCTTTAATTAGATCGGAGTTCATCCATGGATCTGCTGAGGCAAAAGACATTAACTATCCCCTGTGTAGATGTTGGAACGAGATGAAATGCAGCTTGGATTGGACTGTAGGCAGTGGGGAATCCTGGATTTTGCAGTCAGAACATGCCTGAAGTGGCTGTTTTTATTTTTAATCTTGCATTTGAAAATGAATGTGGTGCGACGCTGCCAGCTCCGGATGCAGCAGCGCTCTGTTTATCTCCAAACGGGTATTACTTGGCTTGACAGCTTGACAGTTCCAGCCTTGCCAATACGCCTCAGTCTCGATGAGGAGATCGCATCAGGCTCAAGGAGGATGAAGGACGTGTTAAAGGCTGCTCAGTCCCTGGCCTCTGGGTTGGTTTGTGCAGGCCTGGGCGGTCGTCTCCAAGGGAAGGATCACCTAGGGTGATCAAAGAACGGCGACTCCTTACACAGTGTCATCAGACTCTCAATCCCCACAGTAGCTGGACCCAGCCTGCTCTGTGCTTCAAGGTGAGCGTGGCAGTCAGTCTCCAGAGCCTGGCTGAGTGGGCACTTCCTTCAGTACCAGTCCTGCATCTCACACTGGCTTTTCTCCAATTTAGAGACAGGACTGAGAAGGAAGATGCTTTCTGCTTGCCTTTTAAATCCCAAACTGTTGGTATTTAACATTTAACCTGGTTCTTCTCAGCCCTTTGTAGATCCCTTTTGGGGTCTTTTTATCAGAAGCGACTCCTTTCCACTTCTTGAGTGTCTGAGATCCTCCCACTGAAACTGTAGCTGCAGCCACAGCACTTAGCTATTCCGTACGGTCCGTGTGAGGTTTCCAAGAGTTTACTCAAGTTGCTCTGTCTTGCTGTTGCGCTGCATTCTACTTAGGAATCCTGTTTCCTTCCCTGAGAACCGCAGTGTGCAGTATCACTTGGAGAAGGTGTAAGGATGTGGAGGCGGACTGGGTAATTCCCCTCGTGCCACTGAGTTTGCTGACAGTTGGGTCTCCGTCGCTGAAGACACACAGCTCGGCTGCCTTTGGATAGAGTCCCTGTGCACCCGCTTACCGTGCCTAGCAAAGGGGTGGCACGAGGGGTGCGCCTCTCCTTAAACCTGGAGTGCAGATATTCTGCACTGGTCATCTGCGTTCTCTTCAGAGGACCATAGAGTCTGCTGTGAGGTAGGATGCGGAGCAGTGCCTTACTGCTGGTGTTCAATAGGCACAACGTGGGGGACGTTATGACTTAGCACTGTAAGGATGTGCTGAGTTCCCCTTCTGTTCCTTGGCATCCTCCTTCCATGAACATTCCGCTTCCTCCTAAAGGTGCAGTTTGGGTTCTTGGGTGGGAAGTGGTCTGAACTGTGAGCAGGGTTCACAGAAGAGCAGTGCGAGTGACCAGAGGTCGAGCGGCCAGCTGAGCAGGCAGCAGCGCACGTGCAGTGTGTTTTCTCAGGGACACAGGCCAGATCAAAACGTGCCATTAGGTTCTGTGACTGCCAGAGGTTTCTGCCTGCAGTGATGTTCCAACTCTGTGCAAACACGTAGCCTGGTGGTGTGGGTGAGGAAAAGGGCACTCGCTGCGGGTACTTGAGAGCTCTGCAGCACTTCAGGGAGCACAACCGGCTCTGGAGAGCCGTGTCTCTCATGCCTGTTCCACGCGCAGCCTGGTGCTTCACGCCTGGTAATTGTCCAGACAGCCGCAGCTGAACTGCCGCAGTAGGCTCCATGGTCAGGGGGCACAAAGCCCTGCAAGCTGCTGCTGCAGAGATAAGGCTGTGAGCTAAGGAGAATGGGGATGTGGTGGCAGGTCCCCCCGCTGTGGTCTCCCTGGAGCAGCTCTGGGTCGGATGGGGTGTTGTACTGCACAACCTCTGCGAAAACGAAGATGGAACAAATTCTTCAGGCACAGCGGCAGCGCCCCCAGCCACCACCACGTGGCTTGTGTACAAAACAAGGCTCACGCTCATAGCCTCTTCTAGGCAGACGTTGCCTTTGAGGTGCCCGCAGTCACCAAGGTCAGCTGACTCGGAAATGCAGGTGAGGTTTCGGTCACCCTTGTATTTCTTTTTATTACCGTGGTCGTAAGTGCTGTGTGCTCCTGACCGCTTCTGAAGAGAACCTCTGAGCGTCCTTAGCCACCTCTTCATGCAGCCTCCGAGGCTTCTTCCAGGCCAGTCTTTTCCCTGTCATCTGGTGGCAGAATCTAGCGCAGGACAGACAGAGCTTTCTGGGGTTCAGACCTTCTTACCAGCTTCTGCTGGACGCTTGTGCTGCAGTAAACCTGTGTGCTTAACAGCCGCGGGCTGAACCTGCCTCGGCAAACCCGAGGCAGACGGCGTGGTTTGGGCCTGCAGGGCAGGTACCTCCTCGGTCAGCTTTGAGCAGACTCACAGTGTTTCACATGAAACCCGGCAAAATCCAGACCTGACCCTGTCCTTCCTCCTGCTCAAGGACTTTCTTGTCTCCCCCACTTCTCGCATTGCTTTGGCACATAATGATCTGTATTTGTCCTCTCTCTGTCAGTGTGCAATAGCTGGAGCTCACCCTTCAGACCTGCCCCTCTCTTTAGTAGTTCTCTCTCAAGCAGTGGTTGTGACACCGGCTGTCAGAGGAGCTCTCCTTCTGGGCTGCTGAACAAACAACACAGCCATTAGCGTCTGGGAGAGAAACCACTGAGCACAGCGACCGAGGCAGCAGCAGGCTCAGAGCTGTGTGCCTGCCTGGCACGGGGGATGCTGCTGGTGGCACGGGAGGGCAGCGCTTCCTTTGGCATGTCAGTGCTTCGCATCACCCTGGGCTCTGCCCACACGACCGTGTTTAGGAGTATTAATGGGTTGACTTGTGCTGTCTGCGTGGTTCTTGGCTCTGCTCACATTTTCCTTGTTTAACCGTGTGCTCCACATCCCCTCTGAGCTCACGGAAAGAAGGGATTGCTGGGGGAAGCCTCTGGTTTCACAGCCCACTGATACGGGTCACCGAGAGTCCCGCAGCAGTGATGTGCAAACGGCTTTCCAGGTCCTTGCTTCCCACGCAAGTTCTGCAGCCCCACGAACGGTGGGCAGGGGGACTCTGGCCCATCAGGAACCAGCCATCGGCACAGGCCGAAACGTGCCCCGAGGCCCCCCCTGTGCCTGGCTGTCTCCCAGCAGTTGTGGGCAGCAGGTTGAGAGAGGGGACTGCGCCCCTCTGTTCTGCCCTGGTGAGACCCCTCTGCAAAGCTGGGTCCAGATGCTTTGCAGGGTCTGCTGGACAGGACAAAGGGCGATGGTTGGACTGGAAGAGGGAGATTCAGACTGGAGAGAGTGAAGAAATTGTTGGTGCTGAGGGTGGTGAGACCCTAGTCCAGGTTGCCCTGAGAGGAGGGAGAAGCCCCATCCCTGGAACCAGTCCAGGTTAGGTTGGACTTTGTGATTGCTCTCGTTGAAGCTGTCCCTGCTCAGTGCAGGGTGTTGCAGCAGATCAGCTGTAGAGCTTCCCCCCAAACCCGTCGGTGACTCCACGTTCATACCGGCAGACTCCTGGTTGGCAGCGGAAACGGCTAGTCTAGGCCAAAAGGAAGCTGCGGCTTTCAAAGCCAACAGGCTGTGTCTGGTGGTGCTCTCACTGTTCTCCTTCTGTGCCCTGAGCAGACAGCTCCAGCCCTAGAAACTTCCTCTTCCCTCTGCACCATCCTCTGGGTCTGTGGAAGTCGCTCTGTCAGGTCTGTGTGAAAGGTCGAAGTGTTTGCTGAAGAAGTTCCACGCAAGGGTAGAGCTGCTGCTCTCATTGGGACCGTGAAACAGACAGTTGGAACTGCAACTGCAACTGGAAAAGCTCCTCCAGGAGAAACCTGAACTCACTGCGAGTGCTGGCAGCTCCTTTGTGATTCAGACTACCTGCAGGGAAAGGTGTTGGTACAGAAAGCGAGCAGGAGAGGGACTGCCGTGAGTAAAGAGGAAGGCAGGGAGTGTGTTCCTGTGCTTGTCTCCAGTTGCACTGGGGTTAGATATCCTGCATTTCTAATTCAGAGTTCTATAGAACCATGAAGGCTGGAAGAGACCGCAAGCTCATTCAGTCCAGCCATCATCCCACCCGCACCCTGCCCACTAAACGTGTTCCCCAAGGCCACAGCTGCTTGTTTGTTGAACCCCTCCAGGGCCAGGGACTGCACCCCCCCCGGGCAGCCTGCTCCAACCCCCGAGCGCTCTGCCAGGGAAGAGGTGTTTCCCAATGTCTGATCTTTCCTCTGGTGTCTAACCCAGTCTGTGTTCGTGCAGGGCCTGACAGTGTGTTTTCATCCTGACCAAACTCTTCCTTTGTGGCACTCAGGGCTAGGAGAGCCAGCGCGGGAGCACCCTGACAGACGGTGCCAGAAAAGGCACCGGCTGGGGGTCATTTTCCATCTGCAGCCAGGAGCTTTCCCCCGCTTCATGGTGAGAGCTGTGCACAGGGTTATAGGCTGGTTCTGTTTTCCCTTCTGGGAGACTCTTGACTGTAGTGTGCGTAGAATTTAATCCTAGCTCAGGATGTGAGTGTGGTGTCAGCAGGCCCTTCCTCCACATAGGAACCACCGTCTTGCTGCGCTGCTTGCTGACAGCCTATCCTGCCCTGCGCTGTCCTGAGGCACCACCTGGGCTGAAGGTTCTGTACCAGCCTGCTCACCCTACAGTGCCCCTGCAGGGCACTGCTGACGCTGTTTGCTGCACCCTGCTTTGGCTCTGGCTTGGGGACACAGTGGCCAGCAAAGCCTCCCACAGGGGCTGGGAGGCACTTAGGGGAAGCGCGCTGTGGTGTGGGGAGGAGGTGGTGGTGGGGTGGACTGCCGGCGCCCTGCAGGACTCTGCGTAATGTTCTCTTCATTTACCGAGCCATTAAACTGCAGCTAATTTTATTATCATAATTTTTTCCACTGGCATCTGAAGAAGGTTTATGGCTTTCAATAAAGCCTTCTCCCTGCTCAGAATCCGCGCTGAGTTTGGTGCTAACATCTCCCAGCGAGATTTATGTTCTTGTTTTGCTTAAGATTCACATTTCAGCGTAGCCATAAAAACGAGTTAGATTTACTTGTTTGAGGGGATCTGATTTAGTTAATTATCAGGCAGCACGTGGCAGAGCATTTCATTTGGCTTCCGTGATACCGCCGTTGTTGTTTATTCCCGTGATTTACTTCACAGTGGGGAGAGGGAACAGCTACAGCAGAGCTCACTAGGGACCCTCACGTAAGAAGGGAACCTGTTTGGCAGTGAGGGTGTCCCTTCGGACGCGGCAGGGAGCCTCCTGCAGGGTGACCGCATGATGCTGCCAGCCCAGAGCTTTGTGAAGCCACCTTTGTGCTCGCTCTGCTCGGAGAGTCAAGTCTCTGTTTGCCAGTAGAACCATGCATGCTGCTCTGGTGGCATTGTGGCCATCCTGTAGATTGCCTTGGGTGGGGTTTCCTCGTGGCCTGGCTTGGAGCTCCCTGGCTGTCCAAGAGATGAGACCCAGAAGCGTAGAGCTGCGTGTGACTCCCAGTGGCACCAAGGTGCCTTGTGGGGTTTCTTAGCGACTCTCAGGTTCTTTAAGCCGTAGATTCACTACATGAGCCCTAAAGTCAACGAAACGGAAGCAGAAGCCTCATCCTACCAAGAGAGGAGAGCTTTTTCTCCTCGTGGCACAAATTGATCCGAGTGCATTTTCAGAAAGGTTGCAAATTCACCTCTGCAAGTTCTGCTTGAGCCGGCGCCGCAGTTGAACCCAGCCGTGTGTAACTGTCTGCCAGTACTTGGCAGAAACGGAACTGGGCTTCCAGTCAAAGCAGACCTCGAACATGGTTTTGCAGTTGACTGGACCTCCTGTTACTGGGGTCGTTTTAAGTGTGCCCCCCCTTCCACTGTGGCAAACGGCCTCACAGAACGGACTTCGCTGATCGTGTCAGTGGACCCCAGTCTGCTTGTCTGGGGCACTGAAAGTCCAGAGGTTCCACCTTGCTCTGTGGCTGAGCTGCAGTGGCTGTCAGGGTGAGTTTTATCTTCCTTAAACCTGGTGACAGTGATACTGAACCCCTGTGAGAAATGACTTCATTAGTGCCTTCCCGTTGCCGAGGTCGCGGAACGGAGCGTTCTGTGAGTGCAGTGTCACGCTGAATAGAGAGCAGGACAGTGGATTAGAATCGACCATCGGTCCAGTCTGATCTGTCACCCTCTGACCTGTGCCATAGAGTCCCTGTGGGTACCGAATGGTCACGAAGAATGAAGTGTAGAACGCTCCGCGTGGCAGCAGCCGGTGGCTGCCAGATGCCCTCCCTGATCGATGTGCTTTGGCTGCGTGCTGTTCGCAGTGCAGTGTCCAGCTGCAGCCCCTATCATTCTCAGAACATGAGACTGCTACGGTTCTCTCTCTCCCCAGTGTAAAATTGATGGTCTACACATTCCACCTCCTCAAGACCTGCAGGAATAGCAGGACTGTAGGAGTGAGAGAATCCTCTCACAAAGATCGGGGGGAAGCAGAGCTGAAGTGTTTGTGAGCGGGTAGGTTGCTCTGGAAGTGCTGCCGGCAGGTGAGGACGCTGTGGCCCAGGCGTGGTCAGAGTCCATTACAGGGATGGGCAAGCCACACATGCGGAGCCAAGCGCGTCACCCCGCTGACTGGAGATGTCAGATGCAGGACTCTTACTAAAATGCGGTGTTTGTGATTCTTCGTGCCCAGCCGCAGCTGCGTCCTGCAGGGAGGGAGAGCCTGGAGCAGATGAGAGAGGTACAGACAGGAGAGGGCACACTCAGCCAAGCGCAGCACTTGTGGAGCAGCTAAATCAGCAGCACCCCCACAAAGCCAGTCATTTTCCTTTCCTTTCCTTTCCGTGTTTTTTCTTGTGTGCTTTCCTGTGATTGCGGAGTTCAGAAGTGCCGCCAGCTCCAGAGACCTCAGTCGTCTAGGTGGGTAGACATTGGAAAGTACCGTTTGGTTGGGGCTCTGCTTTACAGGGCTGCCTCGTGCGGAAAGGCTCGATCCTCCAGAGCCGCCAGCGCGTCGCTTCTGTTGAGATCAGAGCTGCGTGCCCGCGGGCCAGATGGAGACGAGCGTAATGAACTAGCAGGGCGAGCACCTGAGTGCAGGAAAAGCTTTTTCCCGTTCTTTTCTGTGATCGCATTTCCTTCAGAACTTGGCTTAGCTTGTTCTGCGCCCCTCTGGTCTCCTGCAGCTGTAGCTGCAGTGCTGACCTAAGCTGTCTACGCGTGATATTAAGAGCCAGCCTTCGTGGCTTTGTGCTGACTTACACACACCGGCGAAATTTATAACAGCACCAGAGCTACTCAGGAAATTAACAGTCCCCGAATATTTACTCGAACTGGAATAACGTCCTCTGGCTCCTGGCTGGTAGTAGATCAGAAACCGCTGAAGGCGGTTGATTCTGGCTGTCTTAGGGCTCGGTGGGTCCCGTGTGTGACGTGTCTACTGATGGATGGCACGGACACAGTGACACTTGCTGTACACGGGAAAGGAAAAGGGTCATAAAAATGCCCCCTGGACCCCCTCCTCCTGACGTGCAAGGACCTGAAGGTGAAAAGTCCTTCCAGAAGTCTCTCAAGGGATGTGATACGAGCCTGGGGGAGAAGAAAGTGCCATGCGCGTACCTGTACACATAGAAGACCTACTGGAAGAATTACTCTGGCCTGTAGCTCTGTCTCAGCAGTGCTTATCCTGGTGTCACAGGGTCCTGGAGAACAGAGGCTGCTCCTGTCAGTGAGCTGGCAGCATTGACTCTGACGGGAGACATCTGTGGGCATCCTCACCTTGGGCATGCCCACTTGGATTAGCATGGAGTGCCCTTAACAGAGTCCCCGTGATGAGCAGTGCCCGGGCGTGCTGTCCCATAGGCTGGTGGGTGCAGCTGCTTGAAAGGCAGAGCAGAGGCTGCGGGAGCAGGTGAGGAAGAGGTTAAAATAATCGTGGGTGCAACAACTACAGCCGGAGAAGCCGAAGTGGGAGACCTGCCTGTACGTACCGGCAGGGTGATGCTCGAGAGATGAGAAGCACTGCTTGTGGATACAGGAAAGAAGGGATCTGTGCGACAAGGAAAGGGGAAGCTAGGGCTGAGAATCAAAACTGTTTGCCAGATAGGAGGGCTAATTACAGTGTTATCAACCTCTTACGGGAGGCCTTGGAAATCCCTTCAGCAGAGCTGTTCAGACGCAGGCTCCGGCGCAGCGTCAGGGGGTGTTGAGCAGAGAACAATTGCCTGGTGAGGTGAGCGAGCTGGAGTGGTGCTGATAAAGCAGCAGTGTGAGCGCAGTGCTGAGACGAGCCAGAACGGCACTGCGAGTGCTGGAATCCACCGTGAACGGGTTTGCTCAGAAAGGGCAGAGGCAATTACCGGTGCTTGGATTTGGAAAGCCTTCCTGATGTTCTGCACTTACAGAGCCTGGAGCCTCGTGCAGCGCTCCTGCCTCTTGAACAGCCCCTTCTGGTTCCTGGTGAGGGACCGATTTGGTAGTCAAAGCGCATTTCTCACTGCCCCAGCCTGTGGGCCATTACAAGAGCAGTCCTCCGCGCCCCAGGAAGTCCGTTCCATGCGATTGCATCGCAAGGTCATGCAGTGGGACGTGGTCAGTGGGATGTGCTCAGAGCTGCTGGACCTTCCCCCAGCCTGCGCTCCATCCCTGATGTAAAGATCTAGAAGACGAGAGGGACACAGCTGTGGGTCTTCCTGCGTCTCTCTCCTCAGGACTCGCTGTGACACCGTTGGCGCAGCCAGCCGTTTCCCGTTGTCCGTGCTGGAGCCGTCCCCTGCCGCCACCCACTGCAGCGTCCTGCAGGTGACGGAGGATGCCGGCTCGCACCACGGGTGGAGACCGGGAGTTGTCCCTGGCTGTTTTGCCCTCCGTCCTTTCCTTCCTTAAACTCTGGGTCAGGTGAAACCCCTCAGGTTTCAGCTTTCACCATCTTGGTGTGGTTTAGGCTTAGCTTTAGTTCCAAAGACCAAGAACGTTTGGCTAGTGGGATAACAGCCCCCTCACGGGTGCTGTCTGTGTGAAGCAGAGCAGGCACTCGTTACGTCAGTGAAAGCGAAGGTGTGCGGTTCCCCCGCGCTTTCTCCTGCCGTGCCTGCGGAGGTGCTCGGTACCGACCTGCTGCATGGCTGCCTTGCGGGCAGAGCGGGGCCAGTTTGAGGCATTCCTTGGAAGGCTGCAGATGAAAGGGTCCCTGCAGACGATTCGGGAGATGGGTGACCTGGCGTGGGTGGGACCAACCCGTTCGTAGTTCTTGTGACACCAGCTCACCCCCCGAGTCAGCGTGGTCTAACGCTAACGTGCCGATCTCGGCGGGGATGCTGCTGAGGTTACAAACACAGAGGCAGGCGTTCCCACTCCCATCACTTATTACAGAGACACTGTTCAGATGTTCAGCACAGTGCAGGAAGGAGGGCTGTCCCCTGGGGAAGGCTGCCCTTCGCTTCCCCATCAGGTCCCCCTGGCCATGATGGGCAAGTCTGGCTTCCCAAGACGCAGGTGCAGGTAAACCAAGCAGATCTCTGCTGCCCTGAAAGGAACTTCCCAGCTCAGTGAATATTTAGCTCATGTAGAGTGAAGCCTCAAGAGCAAAGCCTTGTGACTGATGAGGGCATTTAAACCTCTACACCCCTGCCTGGAAGTCCCTTCAGTCTCAGCTGTCTGATAAGAGGATAAAAGATGTTGAAGGAGAATCTCAGCTGCTCCCACAGAACCAGGCTGTGCTTTTCACCAGCCTGGTGCCTCGTGACCTGTGTCCAGCTCTCTGAGGGTAGGTTCTGAGCCCGGCTGGGTGCGGTCAGAGACTTCACTGTCAGTATCATTTTTATCTCTAAAACCTTGCTGGTTCCTAACTTGAGCACTTCACAGCAGCGGGCTGCTGGGTAAGGCTGGAAGACCACCGTTGGTCAGTACTAGCCTTGCCAGTGGTGCCAGTGGCATTTTCAGCCGCGTATCAGTAGCACCTGCTGACCCCCTGTGTGTGACATTTCACAGCAGGTCGGTGGCGGGGGTTGCCTGCCTGTAGCCACGGGGGGCTCATTGAATCCTCTCTGGAGAGTGCCGTGGGCTCTGTGTGTGAGCTCTGCAGGAGCCGGGGCAGCCGGTGCCAGTTTGAATGTGCCAAAGATGGTGACAGGCGAGGGACCCTAATCGCACCTAATAAAATGAACCCGGCGTCCAGCCTGGAACCTGGGAGGAGGGAGCTGGACCGAGAGATCGGCGGCAAGATCGTGGTGGTACCTCACTAAATAGACGTTGAGGGTAGGCTGCCAGGGACAGGGGCAGAAGGCAGGGATTTCAGCAGCTCCTGGTCGCCCAGGGCTCTCCTTCCCCGTCCGTGGTTTCAGAGGTTACCACGGCACTCTGCTCAGCAAGTACAGTAAGCGGAGACACGTCCCCGGGTGATGGGCAGCCAGGCAGAGGATTTGGCCCTGGATGACACAGAACATGGGCATGATCTGACAGGAATCATCTCCCCATTCACTGTCTGGGTGTTCCCGTGTTGCTGCTTTAATGCATCTGCAGCGGGCTGGGAGTGAGGAAGGTGTTTCAGGCTGGCAGCAGATAGATAATGCACGCACACAGGGGTTTCTGTACCTGTTTAATCACAAAGGAGCCCAGCTCAGTGTTGCCAGAGCTTCATTTGAAGTCCTTCTGCTGGGATTGAAAACATTTGGCCGTTAGCCAGTGCTCTTCAGTCCTTTTTGCCCAGCCCCAGCATATTCCATCCCATTTCATCCCTTCGTCCCTTCCTGAGGAGCCCCAGCATCTCCCTGTGGTGCTCCCTGCGGTAGATACAGACTCAGTGCCAGATCAAATACTCACAGACAAGCAGATTTCCTCCCAGAGTTGAGGAGATTATTTAAAACCATGTAATTAAAATATGAAAGGAGGGAAGGGGGGACAGCACCAGTCTGACTGCTGTCCAAATTCATCTCTTGTCATTCTGCCTCTCATTTGGGCTGTCCCTGTCTGGGCCACACTCTCCCCATTGCTGCAGCCAAGGGAGCAGGCACTGGGGGTCAGGCAGAATACAGTGACTCGTAACTGGGCTCTGCTTCTGAACCCCAGCCTGAAGGTGTTTCCACCACACACACTCTGTGGGTGCCAGGCTTTCTCTACAAGAGTCATGGGGTGCAGGGCCCCGACAATGATATTCCCCTCCCCTGTGGCCACCTTCTAGATTTGAAAAGCGTGAGGCTCCCTGTTGGATCGTGTCCCGTTCTGTCCTGCTGTAGGGATCCGAGGTTGAACTTGTGCAGACAGCAGAGGACAGTTGCAGTCTGGAGGGTTCAGCTGATGGNCGGGCTCTGCTTCTGAACCCCAGCATGAACCTCCAGTCTGGAGGGTTCAGCTGATGGCTTGCTCAGAGGGGACGTGGCAGTTGTGGCAATCCCAGACTCTGGGGTCTGCTGGTTTCCAGTGTCCGGGGAGGTTTTGCCGGCATGCATTGCACCGGCACACAGGCTGCGGGCAGCGTGGCTCACCAGCTCCTTCCACGCAGGGCACAGGAGCTGCGCAGGAGCACCTGCCTGGGTCTGTCGTGGGACAGGGGCCACCTTGCTTCACCCCCGTGGGCTGCCCCGTGCACCCAGCACTTGCTGCTGCAGCATTGCTGTATAAACCTGTCCCAGGGCAGTCCTGAGTCCCTGGGCAGAGAAGTGACCAGGAAAACCGGCAGTTTTTAGCTCGTGCTGGGAGTGCCCCAGGAACGCCAGCCGCGCTCCAGAGCAGGCGCAAAAACAAGCCGAAGCTTCCTTTTCTCTTTGGGTCTTCGTTTTGAGAGTCGATCGCATCCCCTGTGAAGCCAGGTGCTGTGCAAGTGTGGGAGCCAGCACACTGCTTTCCTTCATCGTCAGACCACAGCCACAGTGCAGAGCAGCGAGCTCTCTGCTCCCTGTGCTCCTGTGCCACCCTCCGCTCCTGCTACCTGCTTTCCCTTGGAGACTGGCCACCTTTGAAGAGAGACAGAAAGGGAGATGACTGGGGGAGAAGATGTCTGTGCTCGGACTGAATCCCCTGCCTTTGTGAACCCTTCTGCGAACACGGTTCTTTCTGCAGGGGCCTCTGCCGCAGCCGGGCTGCTATTGCTCGGTAACACCATTTCCTCATGCATCTGCAGAGGATGCACTCTTGCTCCTCATCTCAGGCTTCAAGGATAACAGTGTGCTCTCTCCCTTCCCCTCTGTGCTTTCCCGTACAGCCCAGTCTCCTGCTGTGCTCAGATTTCTTCAGGACACGTGAAATCCTGGTAATCAATGTACAGCAGGCTCTCTCAGACTGGGGTATTGATCTCAGTCAGTGGGTATCTGTAAATTGAGTTTGTGTCTCTGAGCTGAACCCTTCGCATCTCCAGCACTGTGGGGGTCACAGTGCAGGCTCTGCTCTGGGCCTCTGGAAGTCAGAAATGCGATGTCTGCTAGGGACTGCAGTGGAGGCACTGGCAGCAGTCTCGCACATTGCAGCAGCAGGCAGGTGCAGAGACACATCGGGCGAGCGGGGTTAACCCTTCCCCCCATGCCCACTGCGTCTTGGCTCTGACAGCTCATCATCCATTGACGTTTCTGAAAGCACCGAGGGCCTGGCGCTCTCTAGGAGCCTAGCTCACCAGTTTGGCTTTGGCAGGTGATTCAGAACTGGAGCCTAGCAGTAACACTAGGCAGAGCCTGACCTGTTGGTGCGCTCAGCTCACTGCTTGTGAGGTTTCTAGGGTTGCGCTGCCATCACAAGTTCCCCCAGACCTCAAAAGGAGTGAAAACTGGTGCAGTTGCTCTTTGAAGCCCTGCAGAACCTGCTGGAATAGTCATGAGCAGCGGGTTTTTGACTCCCCATCTCCAAGAACAAACAGCTTTTTTCCCTGCTGTTCACAGAGCTCATCCCGTGAAGATAAGGGGGGGGATCCCAGTGTGGAGCCGGGGAGAAGGATGCTGTTGACATTTCCTGAATTCTTTTGGGGGGGTTACTGCTGCTCTGTCAGAAAGGAAACGACTGCGTGGCTGCTGCTCACCAGCGTGGATCTCTCTGGGCTGCAAGGCAGCGTTTCCTCCATTATTAAGAGTCGGCGCGGATTGGCATGCGTTTCTCAGGGCATCTGAGGTCCCTGCTAGCTGTGAAAAACCAAGGGAAACCAAGGGAATCCGCCTGTAACCTCAGGCAGCGGAGAACATCCTTGGAGGAGCAGGGCTCTCCCCTCCCTCCTGGCATCTCTGAGCCACTGGAACAGCTTTCCAAGCGCTGCTGTAATGATCTGTGTGGGCTGGGGATGTGGTTTCTGCTCGTTCCACGGTGTGGAGGGGCCCGGAGGTGTTACACGAGGAGCACGAGCGATGGAACGTTCTCCTTGCAAGGTCTGTGTGTGTGCTGCAGCAAAGCAGCTCTCGGTGGAGGTTCCAGAGGGGCTGGTTCATTTTCTGTTGCTTTTCTTGCTTTTCAGAAATTGCAGCAGCGGCACCGCCTGCCCCTCTTGCAGGTGTTCCCATGACCCCGGTGACTTTGCAGCTAACACGCCGGCTGCTCAGATTCATCACCGTCGGAGAGCAGGCGAGCGCAGCACCGCGGTGCAGAACGGTGGGTACTGTGCACTGCTCGGGCAGGAGAACTCAGGTTCAGACCCCTGAGCTGGGGCTGAGCGCTGGACGTGGGTTTTCGAGGCAGCGGCTCTTTGATGTGAAGCACAGACACTCTCTGTGAGGCCTTTGCTGCAGATGGCTCACGAAATGATTTCTGCGGGCTGCAGCTGGGACACAGAAGCAGAGAGGACCGAGCGACGGTGTTGGCACGCGCTGTTCTAGGAGATGACTGCTCAGACGCTTCGGTTCCAGTAGCCCGAGATAAGATTGGTATGTGATAACTTAAAAGCGACAGTTAGCCGAACAAACCCCGTTAACTGTGGGGCCCGTGTGGTCTCGAGCGCCTCCGCGTCCAGCACCAATATGGGCTTGGTGCAGGCTTTCACTGAGGCGTCAGCCGCGAGGGCGCGGGGGAGCTGAACGCTTTGCCGCAGCACTGAAGGGCGCTGAAGTTAACATTCCCTGGCTAAGTCAATATTCCTAACTGAGGCAGAGCGGGCTTTTCTGTGTGCTCAGCACTGCAGCGCTGCTTCATTTCCGAGAGGTTCCTGCAGGTGCTGCCTCCGCAGGGACTCGTTTAGGGTGGGCTCTGGAGATGGTGAGGTGTCAAGTCATCAGCACTGCCCGGTGCATTTAGCTGTGCTGGGAGTGCTGTGCTAGGCACACACATCACATAAGTGATGGAGCCAGACCCTAATCGACTGTGATTCGTGCGGAGCTGCAGAACCTGGGGATATGTTGGAGTGTTTTGGAAAAGTAGGACAAGCTTTCACTAGCTCAGGGAAGGCACTGTTTACGTGCAGCCCTCCCAGAGCGATCACATCAGCCACTTGCCTTCTGCACCCCACCCTTCCGATCCTCAGCCTGTTTGTTACTCCTCCTGTCACTCTCCTCGGGTAATGGGGGTCTCAGGAAAAAGCCCAGACTGAACTGAGCCCTGTGCTGGAGCAGCACTCGCGCACGGTGCTGTGGGCACACAGAGGCAGGGATCACACCACCTCTAGGGCTTTAACGTTCACCCTTTCAAACACCTTTACCCCCTGGGATGGATGAGATGTAAGGCAGTGTTTTCTGGGGACAGAAAGAGGCGTTAGGGCCCCTTCAGCTTTGGTGCAAGGTGCTCTGCTTTCCTTAGCTTGCCAGCACAGAGCTGTGGGTCACAGCCGAACAGAACTGATGCCTGTCGACTGAAGTCTCCAGTCAGCTGTCGTGGTCGATCTGCAGGGACGCTCATCACGTGCGCAGTTCCTCCCGGGCACGTTTGCCCTGGTTCAGGGAGGCCCTGGCTCGAGTTCAGTTTTCCAACAGAAAACTCAAACCGCAAGGGGAGCAGGGGCTGTGTAAATGGCTCCCAGAGCGATCATTCCCGCACCGTCCCAGCTGGGAGCTAAGGGGTCGCCTGGCGGCTGCTCTCTGAGGACGGGTTAAAGTCGCAGTACCTGTGCTGGCAGGAGACGAGCTCTGCCCCAGATTCTGGCCCTGCGGTTCCCGTGGAGGAACTTTGGCTGGATTTCGGGAAAAAGCGGACATCCCGTGCCAGAACCCAGCACCAGCACTGGGAAACCCGGCAGCGGAACCCTGAAGCCCGTCCGTCACGATGGAAGGGCCGGCGTGCGGCTCTGCGTGATGGAGCGGGCGGCTAAGTGTGCCCCGAGGCCATGGGGGAGCAGGAGCTGTGGCCACTTGGCAGCGTCGTCCGGGTTGAGGGAGTTCTGGTTCCGTGCTGGGGAGCTGGAGAAGAGAAGAGGAAAGCGAGTCATTCCGAAGAGGAGGTCAGAGCGTTTCTCTCCCCTTTTCCTTGTGTTTGCCTGTCATCACAAACACTCGGCTCTGCACGCGGCTCAGTCCCCTTGCTATCGAACACTTGGAAGAGGAGAGTGATAATGATTCACCGCCGCGGCAGCTGCACCCCTGCGCGTTCCGCGTCCCGTCCCATTCGCACTTCATTTACCATGCGACGGCTCCGCCAGCTCCTGCATCGGTGCCGCTGGCCGGCCGCTCTGCAGCCAGTGGTGCGGGGAGCCCCAGCCCCCCTGCACACGTAGCTGCTCGGATCACTGGAGGGGGAGGGCAGCGCAGGTGTGGAAAGAGAGAAATTCTGGGAGGCCTCGCCAGGCGGGTGTCAGGCAGAGAAATGTGTTCTTTAGCAATAAACGTAAAGGTCACGAGAAAAATCTCTGTTCCCGGAGAGACCGAGCCTCCCGCAGTGATACCGAGGGCGATTTTCGCGCAGAGTACTCGGGAATCTGCAGAAAGCAAAGTGGGGATTTGACATTTCGGAAAGGGCACCGCCAGGGTACTTCTCATGCTGCTCACAGCCATGGGCCTGATCCTCAGCGCGAGCTGAGGAGCCGTCAGGGCAGCCAGACTGGGGGTTGACTCTGCTGACGGCCCGTTCTGAGTCTCCAAAGCTGGGGAGAACAAGCACGACCCTGGCCCATCCTGAGTGTCCAAGACACAGACCGTGGTGACAGCCCAGCCCCGTGTGGCGGATGTCCTGGATGGGTCACCTGCTCTCTCTGCCCGGTGCAAGGTGACGGTTTGGCATAGGGGTTGAGGACTCCTAAGCTCATCCTTGGCTCCAGAGTGTGAATCACCAACAGGAGAAGGATGTGCGCGTTACGCCTGAGCGTTCGTGCTGTGTATTTAAAGAGCACCTGCTTTCAGGGCATCAGGGGCCTTGGGATCCAGGAACCGAAGTCAGATGTCCTGGCTACAGATGCCCTGTAGCGCAGGCTACAGGAATCTTACTGCAGTCCCCTGTGCCGCCTGCCCTGGCCTGGCAGTGAGGTTCATACCTGCCTCTGCCTGCACCACTCGTAGCCCTGTGTTCCGTGTTTGTAGGGCACTGGGAGTCACAACTAACGGGTGTCGTTACTGTTGTTTCTTCCTTCCTATTTTCTGTGTCTGTAGCCTAATGCTGAATTTCTTTACTTGTGCTGGGCTCTTCTCACGGAGGAGCATCTGTTTCAGCCTGCCTGGCGATGACAGCAGAGGCCACCTTATGGGTCCCAGTGGGAGCATTCACGTGATGGAGGTCTCGCATTTGCTTACAGGTCTGGCTGAACTCTTGTTCCTTGGCGCTACGGCCCTCTTGAACAATTGCCTGAGGTTGAGCAGACGCTCCTGGTTTCATCATCTGGCTCCAGAAGCTGGTGGGAGTGGTGTCTCGGTTGTCTTCGCCTGACTCCAGACTCCCCTGGGAGTGTTCCTGAGGTAGGTCTTTGCGGTGATGCACAGGGCTCACAGCTTTAGAGTGAGGCGCACACCAGCTCCTGCATCCCTGCGGCTCACAGAACCCACCTGTGTTTCTGAGCCCAGGGTAAGTGCTGCGGCTCTGTGACCGTCACTCTGTTTTGGAGAGCCTTGTCTGATTAACCAGCAGGAGAGGTGTGACACCAGTGCAGACACACGTGGACTGTCAATCCGAATTAAAACCGATGCTGAAGTAGAGGACTTGCATGCAGCTTGGAATAGCTGGAGGGAGGAAAGGCTGTGTGGGCTCAGGACAGGCTACGCTTCCTGCCGGTGTCCGTGTCCCTGCAGGGGAGGGTCAGTGGACGGGGAATAGAACTGGGTGATAGCTCGAATTCATCCTCAGGACTGAGGAAAACATCTACCAGAAACACTGTGAGGGAGTGCGGAGTGCCCACGTGCAGCCTTGTGAGAGGCAGCCGGCGCTAGGAGAGCTGAGGGGAGGAGGTGAACAACTTTCTGAAGGGCTCCTCTGGGTTTGGGTGACGGGTATAAGCAGCTTCTGAAGGGAGTAGGAGAGTAGGGCAGATGTCTGGGGTCCTGCCAGGTTCTTCATGGGACTAAAGGGAACGTGCGCTGCCTTTTGTTTGGGCTCGGTATCTGTCTGGGCCTCTTTAACTTGGTGGTGTCTGGAGGCCTTCAATAGCAGGGGCTGGGATAGTCTGAGGGGAGAGGGTGAGCTCATGTCACCTGCACGACTGCTGAGTGCTGCAGGGATCGCGCTCTGGGTGTGAGGGAGTGGTTCACGGTGGCATTCACTCCATTTGATGGCTTAATAACACATTCACCACTGCAGCCCCAGTCTGGGGGGGCAGCTGGATGAAGGGTGTTCACACAGCCGGAGCCTCTGTAACCGCCCTGTGCCCGCACCAGCCTCTTCACCCGCCCTTTCCTCTCCTCTGTAAATGTCTGCAGGTGCTGCTGGACAGGCTTCCACTTCTGCTAAGAAGTTTCTTCTACTCTTAGTTTAACTCTCTTTTCATCGCTCTCCCTCTCTGGAAGCCCTCCAGCAGCACTCAGCTGTTGAGGCAGTTTATGTTGTTGCTAGTGAGGCTGGAGCAGCTTTCAGCCTCTCAGTGCAGCCGTGAAGTGGCCTTAACAAGCAAGCCCTCTAGAAGTAGATGTGCCCGGTGCTTGCGGGCTTCCCTCAGCAAAGTGTTGGAGCCTCAGGTGTTGAGACTCTTCTGTTGTGTGGCCACCAGCAAGGAGCACTGATGAAGGACAGGGGGCTGTGTGGGATCAGTGCAAAGTAAAACTGGTGACCCTAAGGTACCAGCTCACGCCGTTTGCATCCCCAGTGCCCTTCCTCTGTTCTTGGCTTTCTCTGGCTGCACTGGGGAGCGTGGGATGGGTCCCAGATGACAGACATAGTGCTAGTGCAGCGGTTTGGTCGAAACCTGGTGAGGTGGCATGAGACAGAGAGCCAGGCTGGCCACAAACCCCACTGCTTCTGCTCCGTATTTGGAGAGGGGAAAAGGAGACCCTGTTAGGTCCAATAGGAGACCCTATTAAAAGGAGTTCCTGTTAGCTGTGTTTTGCCTGAAGCGTCGCAGCGCTGAGGCAGCGGCCACGAGAGGCTGCGGCGTTTGGGAAGGACCGCGATGACCTCGCTGCGTGGTGCTGGCATTTGGGCGGTCTCTGGCTGTAGCGCTGGCAGATGCTCTGGTGTGGGGCTGAGCTCACTGAACTGAACGAGGAGTGTCTTTCTAGCTGCTGGATTGAGAGCAGAGCTCTGGCGTTCAGCTTGGCTCTGCTGAGTTCCCCACTCGGGAATTGCCTCAGTTACTGCGTGTTCATGTGCTCAGCTGTTGACGGAGACGGGGAGGCCCCAGACAGCTGGTCCTACAGAATCCACAACCCCCAAATGTCAAGGTAACTCGGAAATGCCCTGTGTTGTGGTCCTCTGGTTTCTGCCTCCTCTGAAAGTCAAGGAAACACTGGAAAACAGTCTGTGTGCCCTTGGGATGTGATGTCACTGCTCTCTGAAAACACCATCCAGCCCATGCTCTGGGGAGAGGCCCTCCGCCACGTAAACACGCCTCATCTTCCCAGCAGTTACCCTCCTGCAGCAGGGATGCGCGACACTGCAGTGCTGCGGACACTGCGATGGAAGCCTTCTCTTTCTTTATTAGACAATTAAGGCCACCTAAGTGCAATGCAAAGTGGAGAAGGAATCCCCGCCCCGGGCAGATGGCAAACTCTGTTCACGTAACCAGCGGTGTGGCAGAGCCCAGGCCGCGTCAGACGCGGTACGGCTGCACTGAGGCCAGGGAGATGCTAAACGCGAGGCAGGGCTGCGCAGCTTTAGTGACAGCGGGGACACAGATTCTGCCAGGCTCGCTCGGCCAGCTGCATCGGAACAGGGCGGTTGGGTCTGTTCCGTTGGAGCCAGCCGGCCGCTCACTGTGGGTGGCCAGGAGCTGGTGGTGGTTGTGACATTTGCTTTGAGGCTTCTCGTCTTCTCCCGAGTGTCGGGCTGCTCGGGAGCGCTCGGCAGCTGCCTGAAGGCAGTGGGCCTTGCAGGGGGTATTTGACAGCTTGTTTTTCTGGGACTGAGAAGCAGGAGACCTGCATCTCCACCCTGTCCTGAGCTGTTCTGTCCTGAGCTGCACTGCTGAAAGCGCGTGGGGCAGAAGAGGAGGTGCAGGGTGCAGGCTGCACTGACGGCCCTGAAGAGGTGCCTCATGACCTTGAGGAGGGCAGGAACTGAAACCGTCCTGAGAATGGGACAGTGGTGACACCTTTGCAGCTGCTGGGCCACTAGTATCTGCTCTCGAGAGACAGGTGACCACTTCTGGTCACCAGATGGTGCAGAGGAACACCACTCACTCAGTGTCTGCTTGCCTTACAGCTCGTGACGTCTCTTACAACTGAACTAGCCTGGTGTGCTGAGGACTTGGAGGAATAAGGGAGGCAGTGAGTGCTGTTTGTGGTTGAGATGAACTTCTCGTGTGCTCTTTATTCTCCTAAGTGACGACAGCCCCGGCGTGCTGGTTTGTGTTCAGCATGCCCAGCTCTCTATTTATAGAGCGAGAAGGCAGATGAAGCACTGGCAGCAGGCCTTCCAGCCAGCCCTGGCAGCGGGGTTGTCCAGCCGGCTCTGACTCAGCTCTGCACAGCCCAGCAGACAGTGACACGGGGTCTCCACAGGGAAGCAGAAGCAGCCCTGTTTCTTGAGCCACAGACTGGACAAGGAAGTGGAGCAGATTTTACAGTAGCCAAAGACGACAGGCTGAGCAGGACTTTCTGTCCCCGTATCTGTCGCAGCCACTCGATGCTTTCTGTGAGCAAACACAAACAGATGCCAGGAGAAAACACATTTCTGTTCACGCAGGAAGGGCAGATGGGGATTGCTGCAGAGCCTGCAAGGTAGGCACTCGTTTAGTGCTGGCTCACACTGCCTGATCACACTCACTGCTTCATTTCACCTCACTCTCTGTTTCTCTTACCCTGTCTCTTTGCTCTGAATCACAGAGTGAATATTCTAATGCGCTAATCTTCTCGAGACAAGACAGAGCAGCTGACAGAACAGCTTCCCGTCACTGTAATGAATGGGTACCACGCTGTCTGGAGTTCCCAACAGTCACAGTTTCTATTTATCAGGGAACCTTTAACTCTCGGCGAGGAGGATCATTATCTGCTACTCTCCGAGTGAAGCGTCTGATGAGGAGAGCGTGATTAATCAGAAAGCATTCTGAGCAGCTCGGCTCTTGCTGACAGCTCCGTAATCAAAGAGGCAGTAAGAACGTGCACTAAGGCACCTGGTGGTCAGCGTGCTCGTGAGCCTGGCCACTGCGACGCGCAAAGCTAGGCGCTGGACAGACATTTCCCAGTGCCCCCCTTTCAAGTGAAACCAGAACTGAGCAGGACTAAAGCTGCAGTCACCTTCTGCCTTCAGCCTGCAAGAACAGTAAACGCACAAACTAGCAGGGAACAAACTCCTTTTTCCTAATTCCAAACCCCTGGCACTGCTTGCTCCTTCCCACGTGGACTGCACCACAGGAGAGGACTTCAAAAGCAGGTTTATATGTAGTTGCCAGGCATGACGACAGGCATCGGTGTCAGTCGCCCACAGAGGGTCTGAAAGACCTTCTTGCCAAGTGACAAGAACGCATCTTCCCCTCTGCTAGCTCGAGGGTGTGACTGCTAGCCGCTGGCTTCGCTCGTTTTCTCCAGTTAACTAAGGTGACCCTGCGCCTCGCTGTCCCCAGGCAGCCTCACCCACAGTCGTGACAGCCAGGTGGTCTCCAGAAGGCATCGCCCCCGCGTGCTCACACCAGTTGCCACAATACTGCACCAAGAGAAGTCAAAGTAGGGGGTCACTGAGCTTATCAAAGCGTCAGGAGAGTTACAGCTGGGGCTTCATTCCCACACTTTCCCAGTAAATAAACTGGGAACCTAACCTTCCCACTGGAGATAAGCTGCCCGACGGCGAAAGAACACGCACACAGGTAGCGCCCTGAGCGCGTGCTTCACCTAACACGGCCGTACCTGTCCGTGTGCCACAGCTGGAGCGGAGTGACCGTGGGTGACTCTGCCGGAGCTGCTGTCACTCTCGCAGCAGCAGGTCTGTGCCTGCAGGCAGAAGCGTCACCACAGCTCCCCGAGACAGGTGCCCGTGGCTGCAGCCCCGCGCAGCCCCTCACACTGGCAGAGCGGGTGCAGAGCAGACCAGCTCTTCCCAGCCACCCTGTCTTCGTTTTGCACAGGTGTCAACGGCCGCAGAGCGGGAGTCCGGCCCCTCATTAATATTAATTAGCCGGGAATTACACTGCCCCTTCGCGGAGCTGAGCGTTAGCATCCCCGCGTTACAGACGGAGCTGCAGTCCCGGGGCGAGGTTAATTTGCCAATTCACAAAGCACGGGTGAGGACAGAGCCAGGGATGAAACAGGGGCGCCGGGCAGCTCCCTCTCAACCCGCGGCTCCGCTCGGCGTCTGCCTTTCTCGCTGGGTCTGTTCCCCTGGACAAATGACCTCACGCTGCTGTCTCTTTACCTGGGGAAACGAGGTGAAGCTTCCCCGCAGCAGCAGAGGGGGATGGCTCCCCGGGGACAAGAGCGTGACAGCCGAGTACGAGCCCAGCAGCTATAAAGCTCTGTGTGTGTCTGTGTGTGTGTGTCTGTGTGTCTGGGGGGTGTGTGGGTGGGTATGTGTGGGTGTGTTTGTGTTTGGGGGTGTGTGTGTGTGTGTGTGTGTGTTTGGGGTGGGTGTTGACAAAAGGCTGGATTACAGATAAGCACTGCCCTGTTAATCGTGGCGTTTCCATCCGCAGGACTCTCTGACATTAAAAGGCTGACGTACAACGTCCCCACGATCTGAAGACAGAGGCGCATTGCAGAGTGCAGGCAAACTTCAGAGGGTTCAGGGGGCTGGCGATGCAGCGTGGTATTCTGATGAAGCTTGGAAGTTTGCAGATGGCAGCGCAGAGCTCGTCTCTGCTCCGGCCGAAGTGCTGGTGGCGAGGGGGAGATCAATAAAAGCAACTCCTGAGAAAGAAGAAAAGGCGTTCGCTCAGTACTTGACAATACCTGCCACATCAAGGCATTTATCTGGGGGAGGGAGTGAAAGTGAAAGGCTTAGGAACGAAATAAAACCAGACAACTGCTCTTTAATCTCCTTCAGAGATTAAATAGATGGTCGGTCTGCTTGGGCTCTTTCCCTTTGAGGAGGTTGAAAATAGCGTTCCCGCACCGGACGCCTCTGCTCACTCGCGAGGCGCAAGTGCAGGACACCGGTGGCTCCAGCCTTTGCTCAGCAAAGCCCGCAGCCGCACTTCCGCGTCACAAGATACCTTGTGCCATCTGATGTCACCAGATGCAGAAACCTGGGAAGACACCACAATCCACCACACACAGGGCCCATCCGAGGCTCCTGGAATAAGCCAGAGAGCACTCTTCTGATGGAAGGTACACAGCAGCTCTGTCTGTCCCCATCGAAAACCTCTCTCCTGACCTTGGCTAGCAGTCATCAACATTTCAGAAAGGGACCCCTGGAGGACAGCAAAACCTGCAGTGCTGTGTCCAGTTCTGGGCCCCTCAGTTCCAGAAGGACACAGAGCTGCTGGAGGGTGTCCAGAGTAGAGCAACAGAGATGATGAAGGAAGGAGAGCAGCTCCCTGATGAGGAAAGGCTGAGGGAGCTGGGGCTCTGGAGCTGGGAGAAGAGGAGGCTGAGGGGGGACCTCATTCCTGTCTCTCAATCTGTGAGGGGTGGGTGTCAGGAGGATGGAGCCAGGCTCTTCTCAAGGTCATCTGGGGATAGGACAAGGGGCACTGGGTGCCAGCTGAAACAGAGGAGGTTCCATCTCAGTATCAGCAGGACCTTCTTCCCAGGGAGGGTCCCGGAGCACTGGAAGGGGCTGCCCAGGGGGGTTGTGGAGTCTCCTTCTCTGGAGACGTTCCAGCCCCGCCTGGCTGTGTTCCTGCACCACTGGGTCTGGGGGATCCTGCTGTGGCAGGGGGGGGTGGACTGGGTGATCTCTCGAGGTTCCTTCCAACCCCTAATGAGTCTATGATTTCATTCTACCACCCCTTATTCTTGGAGGAGTAACAGAAGAATGAACTAGAAACATGGAGAAAGAGCACTCAATTCAAAATCAAACCACCATTACACAGCCTTAACACCTCCCTCAAATTTATTTTCTCGAGTAAATAGACTGCAGAAATGTTCTGCTTTCCAGAACTGACTCGGGATCCCCTCACCGGACAGGACGCTACTTGCCAAGTTTATCTGCTAAGACCTCCTTCTCCCTTCTAGGAAAAGAAACCCAAACAAAACCTTCCCCCATGCTCCTGATCCATCAGTTTTGCCACCATCCCTTGCCAGCAGAAAAGGCCAGAATTGTGAACTGACCACAGCAAGGCTGCCCACTACCCATGAGAAGTTCCTCTAACTGCACTCTAAGCACTGTTAGGTAGCCACACTGGGGTGGTCCAAACAGCCTTCACTGGGTCTGACAGCCATCAGGAGTTTAAAATGTGTCCTGCATTCATCTCACCCTTCCAGACACAGCCTCAACAGAGCAACCAGCGAGGCCCTGAATGCACAGCCAGCTAAACTGCCAGCTTTCTCAAGTGGACTTCAGAGCCCAGCAGGTACGTTTAATCCAGAGCTCAACTGAACAGCAGTTTAAGTGTCCTGAACCGCTGGGTCTCACGTTACTGCGGCTGAACTGCTGCTGTCGCTCTCACTGGCACATCCGCACCGTCTGACGTACGACTGGCTCTGTCCCACGGGACCACAGGCAGCTGAGCGTGCGGTACGGGCAGACACAACGATCAGAACCTCCCCTACAGCTCCACCATCTCCCAGCACCTATGGACTGAGGAACACTTACAGCAAACTCAATTAATTTATAATTACCTGGCAGTAATGGCCGAGTTTCCTTTTTCTCTGAACATCTGTCACGAGATGTTTTCATCTTCGCTCAACAGTAGTCAGACACCTGCTCTTCTCTGAGCTGTGATGCTGTGGGGAATCGTTTTCCAACAGGGGCTTTGTGTGTGCTGAAACAGGAAAGAGTAGCTGCGCCTTTAATTAACAATTTCAGACGCAGTGACAAACCCCCCAGCTAACACCTCTTGCCAGCTGACACCTAAACCCCAGCTCTCTTCCACAGCAGAGGAGATTAACCACGTGGAGGCCTTTCAGATCGGGTGTGTATCCGAAAGGACAGGCACTGCCACGGCTCTTCAGGGTCCAGAATCAGCCCTCTTTTTTCCCTCGGTCATTCATCTTCTACAAAATCGGGACACAAACACCTCTGTAGCTCAGGTGCTTCCTGTTGCTTCCTTGCTATCACTTAAAGCACGCCACACAGCTTAGGTTTCCTCCCCCCATTCCTAACACACAAACTCGACTTCATTTTTACAAGAAGTTGTCAATTATTTGGACTGGAAATAGATGAAATGTCTGAGTGAACTTACAAAACGATGGCTGCCGACAAACGGTGACACAGTATGCACACTGTGAACTCAGTCATGACTTCTGCTTCATCTATTTTAAGGCTTCTTTAAGGTTACACGCTGGCATGTTGGAAGCTGAGGATCAGTCCTGCCACTGCTCTGACCTGAATGACTCGGGGCAAAGGCAAATAGAGATCACCACCTGATGACACCTCTATTAGTCACACTTAAGTTAATTAGCACTGGCCTCTACTCAGAACATCTATGCCCATCTGTTACAGCCTTACCAGGGTCAATTTGTAGAGACCAACGTTGTTCTTGAGTACAAAGCAGCAGAGGGAGTGCGCAGCGTGCACAACACCAGCATCCAGGTCTTCCCCTAAGCTTTTGAGAAACCTCAGGAGCGAGAGGAAGGTCTCCATCAGCACACCGGACTCTGTAATCTGAAAGGTGTCCTCAGGAAGACACGGATCCCAACCACCCTTGCCAAGAGGCTTCTTTCCTTTCATGCAAACAGCTACGTGGCTAAATGCTACTGCTGCTGAAAATAGGGTCTAGGGCATTTCCACCTGGGAGACCTGGAAGAAGTCTTCTGCACCTGCCGTCACAAGCACAGAGGACGCCTGGTGGTCTGGCAATTCCAGAGCACCGAAGGCAGAAGGAAAACGCATTTGCAGAACACCTGTTTGGTTGCGCTGCTGTAAGCTCTTACACACAAACACACCCCTTAGGAATGGTCAGAAGGTCGGAGTAAGCGGAGTACTCATAAAATCAGATTAATACAGACAGTAACCAGGAGCAAACATGGGGCAGCGCATGCTGTGAAACTACATCTTCCCTTGACACCAAGCGTGAAGACTCCAGAGCAGAGATTTTTCTCTGGCCTCAGTATGAACATTTTATCTAGTAACTTATTTTCTTCATTGATTTAGGTGACTTGGGGTGTTTCCCCAGGGAAGCGTGTTTGGCTCCTGGGTGCGACTCAGCCAGCCCCTGAATGGCTGTGACAGCAAAATGGCTTTAAGGTACCTTACACTCAGGCACTGCGTGCGTGCCGTGATAAACAAGGGCACACCTCACTGTCTCAGCTGCTGCCCTGTAATAAACCTTCCCAGTTCAAACAGACAATGATATCACAGATCACTCGCCAGCTCCACTGCTGTGCGGTAAAGCGACATGCTCTGACCGTCCCGCAACTGAAACGGAAATGATTTGAATGACGGATCAGTGCATCGCCGTGTGCTCGGGCAGCTGTCCCTGCTCTTTCCAGATGGATGTACTCGAAGTCCCACCATTCCTGTTATTCGTCAGCCGCAGCTGTGATCTGGAAACCTCAAATGCTCTGACAGACCATCACAGCGACTTTGTGCTAAGATTAAAATTGTCCAGAGATGGAATTTCACACAGCTGTTTGGAGAGGCACAGTCTGCTCCCTGAAGAGCCCGTCCCGCTCAGGAGGTGCTGATTCCTCACAGAGGAGCAGCGACTTCCATCAGCCTCTTCAACTGACAGGGGCAAAGCCAGGGAAACTGGCAGAGCTCCTTAGCCCAGCAGCGCAAGATTTGTGACTCCTAAGGTGACGGAGCAATCGACAGCACAATATCGTGTCTTAGCAGACTCTCTTCTTCCCACTTGTAAAACTGAGCGAATTATTTTTACCTGTATTCTTCAGACACAGAGATTGCACTGCAAAACCCGTTATGACCTAGAAAAACAAGAGTTTGAGTCACTGTTTTGAGGCCTCCCTCCCCTTATCAGGAGCTTGTAATGAAAATACTCGTTTTATTCCTAGACCTCTATCCAGTACCTAGCTTAGAAGACATGACCCTTGTTCATAACCACATACCAAAGCAGCATTAAGCCCATCAGGAAGGAATCTCCCATAGCATGAGTCTTTCCCCAGAGAAAGGTATCCGTGGTTCTCTTTCCTGACAAACAGAGAGGAGAGAAATCTTCCCAGTTAATTGCAAGTTTCCTTAAAATTCAGTGGTGGAAGGAGTAGACAAAAGACTTCTCTGAAGGTAAATATGGAAAAGTTTTGAAATCAAACACAATTCTTCATGAATAAATCCGAAATACTCTGCAGTCCACGGGGACAGGGTGCTAGCAAGGGTAGCCTGGGAATTCCATGTGTCTGCCTTGTAGGCTGGACAGGACCGCTGCTGTCCCAACCTCCAGGTGACACAGAGCACAAGTTAAGGGATGGGGGTTGGACTTGATGATCCTGGAAGTCCTCTCCAGCTGTAATGATTCTATGATTCCAACTGAAATACTCGGAATTAATTTCTTAGTCCAGCTGCTCAGAAGTAAGGAGAGTATTCTGTCTCCAGAGACTCCATTTACCTGTCAAGGAAGTTATCAGGGAATAAAGAGCAAAGAAGAAAGGACAACTGTTTGTATTCTTTATGAACACTACGTGCGCACACACACACACACACACACACACACAAAGTGCTTCTTAGAGAGGAAAGATTTAATTAAATATTAGCTTGTTTAAGAGCGAATGAGGGCTGCCTTGTTTTGTCCGAGTCAGACATGGTGGTTTGGTAAAAACTACACGACTGGGTGGTTGCAGAGCTACAAGAGAGGAAACAAGATAAGTACTTGCTGGCTGGCAAGTGTTGTGGCTAACGAGCTCTCATCTCTCCAAAGATACAGCTTTCTGTCAGGTATCCAAGATAAAATTCATTTCCTGTTCTGTGAGCTACAATAAAACCCGGGCACCTCACTGTCCTTCACCCATGGACCCTTCCAAACCTGGACCCCACCAGGAAGCGTCTAGTATTAAATTTGTTTAAAATAAGACTGGTACTCTTGAAGGAAGCACCCCTCTGGAAACAGACGCATCTACAGGCTGCTCTAGAGGATCGCACAGCCCCAGGGAACAAGGCCACAGCACCCACAGTACATATCTTACACAGTAACTTTATCATTCCCTACCATTTCAGCACAATTTCCTCAAAGGCGACGAGCTACCCCTGCATTAGGCGCTTGGAATGTGTAAGGAGGCGTCGGTACCTCGCCAGTATTTTGTCAGATACAGTCTGTCAAGGAATTGCTGGATTACAGAGGTTACCTCTTCTACATCAGTGTCCTCGGTTCTCTCCTTACTGCATCAGATCTCATCTCAGACGCTATTCTTCTCCTTGTGTGGTGTTTTCAACAGGAATACCAGACGAGGGAGGAATCCTCACGTTAACTCATTCTGCACCAAGAAGTGAGCTGGAAAGTATGAGCTCTGAAGATGCTAAGTAAAGGGCTTTCAGAACCTGTCCAATTAGATGATGCAGCGTTTGAGGAGAAACAGTTAAATCAGTTTTCCTGAAGACAAACTACGTTAATCTCATAATTTAGGAAGAAATGTCTGTGGCATCCAGTTTTGTTGAAAGGCAGCAATGACTTTACACATGCAACCCACTGGCCTGCATTTGTGCCTCTGAAATACCGCAAGTTGGCTAAGCTGGTGGAACACTTCTCAGAATCACTCAGAGGGGAAATTAACAGCTTCCTCAGAAGTTCCACAACACAGTGACCCCCAGTTACAGAAACAGCAGCATCTTTAGCACTCCTTGGCCACTCTCAATCAATTTACCTGGATCCTTCAATCCATTTTTCAACCTCACTCAGCACCCACGCTCATTTTCACTGTCTGTTTAATACGAGTAACAGGCCATTTCTCTGTTTCCCCACAGAAGTTTCCCTTGATTTTGTTGGTTTCAAGACAAAATACTTCTTGAGGCATACACGTAACTAGAAGGGATCTACGTGATCAGTCCTGCAAGTACCGTCAGAGAAAACTACTCGAGTCCTTTACGTACCATTGGGTTCCATCTTACTCACCACCACTGCAACTGGGAGGCTGCTGCTGAACTTCACACTGCCAGAGACTTCCTTTCAGTTTTCAGCCTAAACTCTATTCCTGGTCACGAGCATCCATTTGCTGTGCCAACACTGACCTTCATCTATCCATAAACAAAACGAAACCTGGTTTTAAACCTGTGGCGGTCAAGCAGCCGTGGTTTTTAAGTCTTTATCTCAACTTCTCAGCGCTTGACCGGTGAACGTTTTCCGCACTTCCCGTTCCCAAGGCTGGGTTGCCCTGGACATGTATAACGCTATTAAATTCTTTCTGCCTGGAAATAATCTCTCCATAGCTTGCACACTTTTAAGGCACCATATGTATGCGTGTGTTACACAACCCCCCAACCTACACATTCGTCTGTGAGGTTGCCTTGTAAATTCTCTTTTCTCCACGGAAAGCAGACTAGCAGCAGACTGCAAGGCACTAAGGATTACTAGCCGTTTTTGTCATGCATAGAAATCCACCCTTGTCTGTATTTTCTCAGAACCCTCTATTTTTTGGGTAAACTGATATTTTTAGGGTACTTTAGATGGACAGGCTCTATAAATGGGATATCCTCAAGTGCCACTCAATACCTTGATGGTAAAGGGCCATCTGCAATTCCTTAAAAATATTTCTTGAAGAGAATGCAGAGCAGCGTTAGGGAGTAAATGGAAGAAACTGAGCCACTGACTGCAGTCAGCCTGCTGAAACCCACTGTCCACACAGCTAACACTGTGCCACATCAAGAGCGATTAAAAATCCAGCTAAACCCCCGCTCCCTTCTCTTTTGTAGGTTTTGTGGTTTGGCTTGGCTTTTTTTCCTTCAGCCACGGCAATGTCCAGAAACAGTATCAGTGCTAAACAAGATGTGCAGGGCATTGTTTTACAGAAGTTCCTGACAGACAGTGACCGTTTCATTGTTGGATGTATCCTTTATTTTATTAATGATGAGAGGTAATCAATGGAATGCTAAAAATAAACTGGTAAAGAAGTCTAGCCTGAAATCTGGATCTGTGGTTTGAAGCAAGGTCAGTGGTCACGGTAACACCAGGTGAAGACAGACTCTCGCCCTCTCTGAAATAGGCATGGCTCTTCTAAAAAGATCACAATTTTTTCAAATATAGGCACCATGTTTAAATTTTGCACATACAAAATATGTTCATGTCACTCCAATTACACAATGTGGCAGTGCTGGAAGTCTGAGCGTTATCGTCAATCGGAGAAAAGAGCCCAAGAGTCACGTGAGATGATTAATGGTGGGGGCAAATCCTGAAAAGAGCCAGAAAGTATAAAACAACGGGTTTCCTGTCACATGGGGGTTGTGTGTGCATGTGGGGGAGTGCATATAGCAAAACCTGTTCAAGTTCAGATACAGCCCATCCATTTGTACTCAGCTTCTCGTCCAGTTTCACTGATAAAGGCTTTGATTTTAATCGCATGTTAAAATGCAAATTCAAATCCCATATAAACCATTAGTTAGTGTGTTGACTGGTTCAAACCAATCGAAGTCGAGAGTTACTGCTGAATGCTTTCCTCTTAATCTACTTGTCAGCCTCTGGGTATGTCGGGTACTTGACTGTCTCAATTTTCTCCTTAACCTTATAGGACGGGTACAGGCCTGTTCTTCCCAATTTCCTATTGATGCCTTTCGAATAACCATCCCAGTGGTTTCCTGCTACTCCAATTACATCTCCAGGTTCCATCGGAATTTCGTCAGCAGTTCGTGGGTGATGAGCATAAATAGCAATCTGGTTGTGGGCATTTTGTCCTCCGAAGTAGTAGATATCATCCAAAGAATGGAAGTACGCTGAAGCGTCCGGGTGCAACGTCTGCATGATTTCATAGGCAACTCGACAAACCTGAGAAACAAAGCCAGAGGAGAAGTCGTAAACACTGTGCGTGCCTGCTGTACACCACAGAAATCAGCCATCGGCTGCACGAGAGGATCAAGGCCAGGCTAAAAAGCCCAATCCCAACCCCCCCCCCCACCAAGATCTGCATAATAACCAACAAGGAGGACACAGTTTTGCAGCACTTTAATGAGCAGCCTGGTGCTCAGATGTGGTGCATAAGAAAAAGGCTGAATAACTGGAACGGCCCACTTTCTGGCACAACCTGAAAACATCCGTGTGAATACAAGCCATCCCCATGTTAAAATGGGTGATGCGTAGCAAGGCAAACGTATTGCTTTCCTTATCTGCTAAGACACCGCGCCTTCATGTCTTTTACTTCCCTTTGAATCTTTAGAACTTACATTTCCAAGCTTTATTGTGCAGTAATGCAGATTTACATTTACTTCCCTAAAGCCAGCTCCAGTGTCTACAATGACTCCGTTCCAGGAGTCCAAGGCTTTAGAACGCTGTAATGTCATAGCAGCACTGGAATTACAACTGTTGACAGCTTGACAGGCAACTAAACGGAACCGAATTCCAGCAAGACAATAGCCATGTCGGCGAGGAGAAAGATGTATTGCAAGCTTTGCTGAGACTGAAAACGGGTCCCCACATCAGGACCACATCTCTCAAATCTGCCATGATATTAAAGAAAGCTCTTGCTGCAACTGGCAACAAAGTCCTTCTCAGTCTGGTGTCAGAGCTGGCCGCTGTGACCTTTCTGACGTCTGGTCTACATTACCATACCCTTCTCTGATTTTGCTAAGCTTGATAAGCTAACAATACAGTGGACTTCTGCAGCGTGAAGAAGCACCTGAGCTCTTTCATCATTTTCAGTCTATGCAAATAAAGCTTGATTTTACTTTTCTCCCACCGAAGGTTCGGTGAATAGAACTTTGATCAAACTAGATGTATTCGTACTGGCCTAGCTTCTTTGTCAGGGGCATTTCTTTAAGAATGTAATAGATTTCCTTTCATCCCTCTCTATCTGATCTTTGAAATACATTTGCAGAAGTAGCTTTCATAAGGTCAGGTTGAAGTTCATCATTTCAGTGTAGCCATCACTCCTGGCAGTATGAAACAAACAATTTCCCTTACAGTGGTAATAGGTGACTAATTTTACAGCTCCTGTGAAGTTTTGTTACCTGTGTGTGTGCACGCATCCCAGGGAACGCAAACACACACTCGAATCTTTTCTACAAGCGTCTTGCACTCCTGATGTAACACAAACAACAGCAGCTGTCTCCTCAGCAGCCAAACCTGAGCAACTAAACTCTTAATTAGTTGAGGGCAGCTGGAAAGTGCTCCACCAGCACAGCTGGAGTACAAGCCAGACTCCCAGGTTTTATTCCCAGAGTCACTTGTTTGCGGCCTGTACACTTCCATACTTGTTCCAAACATCTTAATGCAGTCAGTATATTCAACAGAAGAGAAGTAATCAACCTCTAAAAGCTCACACACCCCAGAAAGCCTTCAATTCTTCCCTGAAATTTTCATGAGAGCACTGAGAATCATCTAACAGGAGCACAGAGGAAATAAAGGTTTAGGACTGGTACACTTAGTCCACACCACAGCTGCACTGCAGTTTACCTGCGATGAAAATGTACAGACCAGGAAGTCTGCCTGAGACAAAAAGTGGATATCCAGAATAACACCTCTCAGGGAATTCTCCGTGTACCGGTTATGAAGCCCTGCTGACCACGATATGGAGTTATCACTGATGAATTCATAATGTGGGTACCTGTGGAAACACAGCGCACTGTTAACAGCAAAGTCCCAACCCTTTTTAAACAACACTTATAGAAGCATTGTCTTCACTGAAAGATAACCTGTTCTAAGAAAGTCTTTACTTCACAGGAATGAATTATAATCTTGCTGAGCACTCTAGAATGTTACTGCTGCCTTCAAGCAGACAAAGAAAACTACATTAAAGCCCGTGTCAGTCTGTCCATAACCCGACACTGTAAAAGAACAGTGATTAATAGAATTCTCCCTCCCAAGAGGAACACCTGCTCTAACAATAATAACAGAGGTATGGGAAACTTCCCAGGACATCATGACAGTGTTGAAGGATGTTCTTGAACACGGAAGGCAGGGCAAGTTCGCGTTACATTAAAGCCAACGCAAAACAAACCACCAAGGGTGCTGGGTGGGGAAAGAACGAACAAGGAAAAGGTTTTCATTTGGGATAGCTGGCACACGTCTGAGGAATTCTGGAAGCATATGGGTCCACAGTTTGGGCGACAGGAACTCCATTCCCAGTGATCAGTTCCTCTGTTCTCATGGCTAACATTTTTGCCAGTATTTAACCAGTTCTCAAAATGCTGCAGACGACAACACAGTATTTACGCCCCACTCCGCTTCCGTTTCCATTGTGAATTGGTTTAGTATTTTTCCAATAGGAAGGGAAAACAAGTCTGCTCCAGTGAGAGATTTAGCGGAGGAACTGAGCTTGTTTCAATGACCTAGCTCACAGGGAGCAACACAAAGAACACTTAACAGGAGATGTAACTTCTAGGGATAAAGCACATAGTCAAATACTCGCACATCCCTCTGCAAGTTCCTGGTATCAGGAATCCTGCTAAAACTCTTAATTCCCTTGGACTTGAAAAGTCAGAATCCATGTGCTGAGTGAAGACAAAGAACTGTTCTTGAGGAATCTAGTGAAAGATCAACGGCATAGCACACCCAAGGAAGAGTCATATTTGGCCTGGTAAAAATCCCCCGAGTACAATATACACAGTTTATGTACAGTTTATCTTTCTCCTTCCTCCCTCAATCCTGGAAGCAGTCTTTCAGACGCTTTAAAATCTGGTCTTCAGCTTCATTTGGTGAGCTTCATCCAGAGTCACCTTAATGACAGTTTCAGAGGGTTAAATGAACCTATTTCTTCAAGCCCGTGATTCGGGTTTAGCGCACATCTACTGACATGCTAACTTTAAAACAAGCACTTTGACTCTGCCCACACACACAATGCTCTATCCGTGCTTGGGAAAAAGAGGTTCCTGTTAAACACCTTGAAACACAAATATAATAGCAACCACACTGAATGCAAGCAAAAGAGTCTTCCAGTCCACCATCCTGTCTCCACCACAGGCTAAGAGCAGGCATAAAGAACAATACAGTGAAAGACCAAGCCTGCAGCATTCTCCAGCTCAGCAGTATGTCCTGCTGCCTTCCAGTGTCAGCTGGGGTTTAACTCCCCTTCTCACTTGCTACAGAGCTTTAGATTCTATTTAAAGCTATTCTTACCACAACGACTGCAAAGCATTAGAGAAATAAAACTTCTAAAGCTCTCCAGTTAGGTCTTGCTTTCTTCTAGCCCCTTTTTCATCTGTACTTACGGTTCGTCTAATACTGGCTTTGTAAGCTTTTTGGCAATTTTTCTTTTTTAAGCAGAAATCAGGCACAATCCTATTACTAGGATTCCTGAAAGCATGGCAAATGGATAATAAATAATATCTCATATTCTAACTGACAGAATCACCTAAAGAGGAGGATTTTTAGCACCCCTCCTAGCTCTCTTCTCTTTTCCTTAACAGGAAAGGGCCAGACTGTGAAGACAAAACTGGCACAATACCGTTTTCTTTGTATTGGGCTACACATATGTAGTGAGTGCCTCTCCTCCATGTACCTAAAAATAAATTCTAGTTCTTCTACAGCTACCCAATACATTCTTGAAACCTACATAAAAGCTGGGAAAAATTTCTTCTTCCCCTTGGGAAAAGAAGAAATCCGAAGCAGTTGGGACAAGAGACAGTCCAGAATCTTCCCTTCCTGCAGCTACCAGCCTTAGAGACCTGTGCAAACCGAGCACAGTTACGAGGATACTTCAAGTTCCAGTTGTTTCCAGAGGCTGATCCACTAGCTGTGTAACTATGGTGTGTCACTACTGAGGTGCAAACCCAGGCAAGTCCCAGGCTCCTGCACTCACTTCATCAGGACAAGCAGTTTTCTTCCCTCTGGTCCGGTCTCACTGTGCTGTTTGCTACTGAAGTTAGGTTATCATAATTGCTTCTGCAATTGTTCTCGTCTCTACGTATACAAAACAGGAAGGGTTAGATTGCCATCCTCTGGAGTCGTGTATGTTCACCTCGCTTTTTTCAAAACGCTGTGATCTTAAACTTCAGCCCTTTATAGACATGGAAGATGACCAGAACTAGCACAGCTGAAACTGCACAGGTCTGCCATGCTCTCAGACATTCCCATGCTACAAAAATGTCTGCCTACCTCGAGTGTGCCAAAGAAACCCCGTGATCTAGTGTGTCATGTTAGGCATTTTTCCCTAGCACAGCTGCCAAGACTAGAACAGTTACAAAAGCTGCCACTTCTGTGTTACTTTGCTTTTACAACTTTTAACTTATTTGCTTAAACAAATAAATAAATAAATAAGTATATTCCTCTCCTGAAGGAACATTTTGGAAACAGAAACAGGTGCTGTTCAGCAGACAGATGAATAAACACCACTCCAAGGAAGACATGCTCACCTGGACTCAGTAGCAAACACACCTGTAGTCAGTGCACTGGAAATACTGGTTCCCAAAGCCAGGGCAATCGGCATTGTGAACTCATTCATACACCACAACCACCATAACTCAAGAAAGATAGTGCTGAATACAGAAGAAGGGAATAACCAGGAGTAACAGACTTAAGTCATCTTACTTGGATTTTGCCTCTTGCAGCAAGGAAGGGTCATCTGTAGCCAAATACACTCTCTTTTTATCAACGTGCATTCTGCGAGCAAGAAGTTCAAACCGCTCCTCAACATGTACCATATACTCTTCGATGGGATGGAACGCTGCCTCTGTTCCTACTTTGTCTGTCCTTCGGACGTGAACACTGGAAAAAGGCAGACACTATGGATTTGATTTGTAAATACAACACACACTTTAGCAATTGAAATTTTAACTTGAAATTCCACGCCTGTGCTTTTAGAATGTGTACTAATTAAATCAAATCTGTGCATAAACCAAGGGAGATTAAAACTCATTGATGCCTACGATACACTGTCAGTCTCTACTGAAAGCAATAGAATAGTCTTGCAAGGAAGCAAAGGGTAACTGAAAGAACGAAGGAAATTTAATTACAGCACCCCAGGCATCTCTTGTGCAGAAGGTTAAGTTGTCTGACGTCGTTAGATAACGCGCGATTGATGCAAGCAAAATAGGAACATTCACATCATGGGGACACCAACTACAAAGCAACGTTTGAATGAAGGTGGCTAAAAATGGCCCCCATCTGCTGAAAACCTAACAAACACTCCAGCCCACCCCCGGTGAAGTGGCCTACAGACTCAATGGTTAAAAGCTGGTGCACATCTGGACAGCCCTATTGCACAGGCCTACAAAACACAGACCAAGGACTGAAGGAAAATGCTGGCAAATGAAGCAGTATTTGCAGACAGTCGTAGAGCAGCTGAAGGTCTCACATTACATGATGGTAAAAACCTTTCTTCCACAAGCTGCTGTTTGCTGTCCACAGGTGCCTGCCTTCCCTCTCCTCATTTCCCCATAGAGGGGTTCCCAATTCCGTTACTGCTAAGAAACAAGAGCAGTGAACACATCAGCAGGAAAGGGAAAGGCACGTACCCTGTTCATATTCAGCCAGCGATAAAACTAGCTGAGGACAGTCATATGCAGAATGTAGGCTTAGCCCCTATTGTAAAGGCTTTAGGCACTCAAAGACCCAGACAGAGAAGTGTCTGGAATACACATTGTTAAGGCAATCACTTGAATGAAATTCTGAATGGCACTACTAGATACGGAAGGACACAAGAAAAACCCTTCTACTGAGCCACTCTTTGTGCATCTCTCCAACTGCAGGTAGGCAAGTGTGCTGAAGGAGTACTTGTAATCAGCTTGTATTCTGCACAGTTAAAAAAATAACAGGTTCATCTAGTTAGCATCCTCCCTCCCTCCCAACACTTGAGGCTCTTGTATAGCTATCATTAAACGATCTGTACTGAACAGGAATCACTATGTACATGGACTGAAGCAGACAGTTGAAAACTCAGTACCCACCCAATCACTGGATGTTTAAAACCAAGTTTCCTTGTGGCTTCTTCTATTTCTTTTTCTAACCAAGGCTGTGGACGGATCAAGTATTTCACAAACTGGGAGACCCACCACACTGCAGGATCCCCGTGCATACGGATCAGCCTATCAGCCAGGTCTTCAGGGATAGCCAGCGGTAAATAAGGTGGCCGTGGGTGTAAGCTGTCCACAATGGGAAGTTCCACCACCTGAACATCCTTATCATTGGCCTCACCTGTGGTAAAAGACACACTGGGGTGAGTCAAGGAGGTTACTTATGCATCAGTTTCACCACTGGCAAGCAACATCTCAAATGTATCGGCTAAACTGGATCTTCAGCTTCGAAAACACCAATGGACCCCTGCACTACGTTTTTAAAAGAGCATTAAGAGAAATTTAATAAATCTAGAGTGAAATGATGGGTTTCAAGTTCAAACTGTATCTAACACTCCACTTCAGTAGAACAAAGTTGAAGGTCCTCGAATCCTTAGCAGCTGGTAGCTCCTACACATAAACGCGTTCCTCATACCTTTCTGCATACACTGACACCATGACTGTGCTACAGCTTATTGGGCAGACTTGTCATCCAAGGAGCTCAAAATTCAGGTACTTGCTTAAGAAATAAACAAGTATTTTAAGGCCTAAGAAATTGCCCGGAAGGTGACCATACAGTGCTGCTGCTCTTTTCAATACATTTTACTGCAATGAACCGCATCATTTCAGATGCCGTGAGAACCCCCAATCAGCTACTCAGCTGACAGAGGAGCAGAAAGGGCAGGACCCGACTCCTGTCTTGGAGAACTTAAACTATAATGCTATGATGCTAAGTGGCAAGTTAAATAGGTGGAGGAGAGCAGCCAAGCGCTACGCGAGCATATGATTTACACACAGGTAAGGACCTGTTATCTTCTAAACACTGACTGAAGTGGAGTACACAGGTGTTTTAGTTAGGGCTCGAGTCTTTTAACACATCACACCCGCGTAACGGTCGATAACCTAAACTCAGAATGATTACGAAACCATCAGTCACAAATGTGACTTGACCAGAATAGCAGCTGTTCAAACGGGGAGAATGAAGTTGGGTTAAAAATACAGAACTACCTTCTTATCCACATGTTGCTTCAGATTTCGGCTACGTGTTCTCTAAATTTTAGAACATTTCAGTTCTTCCGCTTCCCAGCTCTTTGTTGAATAATAGATAACCCGTAAAAGGTAAAATCCATACTAGTGCCTTTATCTTTCTCTCATGTTGGCAGGTAAATCACAGTATCGCCATGTCAAGCGGGTCCAGTTCCCTGCTCAGCATACCCCAACTACAGTTGCTAGAAACACAACTGTGTAAATTCAAACTGTGAACTCAAAGAATTTTCACTTCTGCTGAACAACACACATTATTACAAACACTACCATCTCTCACTCGCTCTGCTGGATGGTGTATGAATAGGCTGAAGTGTAGAAGTCTGCATCAGTCTCTGCTGGTGACTGACTCCTCTAACGCATATTAAGCATTAGTTTCTACCCTTTCCCTCTGAAGCTTCTTGTAACACTATCTGATGTAGACCAGGAGTTTCCCCTCTATCTCCTCACAGCCTACATCCGGGGAAGGCTTCTGAAACGCTTTCTTGAGGTACAAGACACTAAGTTAATTCAGACTTCCACCCCTACAGATTTTGCAGCTCTCTCAAATAAATGTATGAAGATCATTCGCTTGTACAAAACTCTCACTCGCTCTTCTCCACTCTAACCTATTTTTCTGTGTATTCGCTGAATTGGTTCTCTATTGTTTCTGCCAATTAGTGCAGCAGAGTGCCTGTGTTTGCCGGAGCCCTTTCTGAAATCCAGCATTCCGTCAGCCCCCTTGCTCTGTGCTGCACAACAGCAATTATTACCGCCAGCATTAACAGCAATTATCAATGGAATGCCCTGCTATAAAATTCTTTTCCTGGCACTTGGCACAGAAAGAGGACACAAAGTACCCCCCATGAAGAAAGAGCCAAGCATGGAGCCTCCCTAAGCCCCTCTACCATTGAACTGTAGAATTGTTTAGCTTGGAAAAGACCTTCAAGTCCAACCATTAACCCAGTGGCCCCAAGCCCACCGCCAAACGCTGTCCCCAAGTGCCAGCTTTTTCTTGGCCCTCCTGACCACATGGCCAGCTGTCATTTGGTGGAACGTTCTCATTTCTGTGGGGGTTTTGCGCGTTCTCGCGATGCCGCCTATCACCACCAAGCAACGTTACCATATTCGCCTCTCGTAAAAAGGGGTTATAGGCAGATGGCGTGAGTTTGGCCCACGTCTTACGTAATCGCCGTGCTGCTGCTTGCGGACGTTTAGTCCCTTCTCACAGGCAGTCTCACTTATTTTTTGCGTAGCTCCCTTCGTTGTGGCGGATTGTTTGGATTCATTTTATTTACTGTTATTTGTCACTCTGAGCAGACGAGGATACCTCTGCTGCGTTGTCACCATCTGTTCTGCTCGCAGAGATGACTGAGTCCTGAAACATCCCACCATTTCCAAGGCACTGTTCTGGATATACACACATTTCAAACCACAAATCCCAGCCTCCTACTCTCTATACACACATTTCAAACCACAAATCCCAGCCTCCTACTCTATTTGTAGAGTTCTGTTTCTTCTGGCACCTTCTCATCAACCTGGCAGAAAAATCTTTCTTCACAACAGGACCAGAACTGCAAGCTGAAGGCAGGACCACTCTGTCCTGTCACTCAAAGTGTCCATTACGCTTCCCCGTTTTTTTTCCTCAGTTTCACTGCTCTGCCTGGAAGTGAGTACTTTGTTTCTGAGGTACATGAGGTGCCTGAGAAACCCGTACCCTCACTGACATGCATTTCATTTACCTGGTTCTGCTTCCTGTGATTTCTAGATGCAACAATGACCTCTTCTATTTTCTTTCAGATGAGGCCACCTCAGACTTCCCCCCCGCCAAACTCCCCGATCTGGTTTCTCTTATTTCATCTTCCTGCCTGACTAAACTCTCACTGTAGCTGCAAAACACCCTGGAACAGTAATACCAGTGAACACAGCCAGATGTCTAAACACCCTGTCACTGGTGTGGCACCCCAACCTCATGGTACACTGTTCAGCTTCTAGAGTCCCGCTGGTTTTTGAAATTGCAGGTTCTTCACAGACAGAAACATCTGTCAGGATAACTCAGCCAATAGTACAGTAACACATGAAGGATAAGCTGGGCAACACCAAGCTAATGATGAGTTGTTAAGGAGAAAGCCAATACCTGTATGTTGATGTTGTGATATGCATGCATTTTCTGACTGTAACACTTCTGCCTGCAGTCCCTCCAAACCCAAACGCCGGCATGTGACAGTAACTATGAATAACTCTGCTGAGCACTACATTCAAAAACCAAGGCAAAAGTACACGTCTTCATGCAGATTTCACTAGGTGCAGAATTACTTACCTTACTAGTATCTTCTGCTGTGTCTATCTTACTGGTCCTAATCCTGACTGCAAGATTTTAGTCTACAATACCATTTCCCTGTAAAATACCTGTTGCAACAAGGCTTTTAGGAGCTTCTGTAACAGAAACAATAATCACAGACACCATTTTACAGTTCTCAGACAATGGCCTATATTAGGTAAGCGCAGCTACGGTAATAACCAATAGTTCTTAAGAAAACTCTAAACAGCCTTTTTGGAGGTTGGACGGCTTTTTACCAAGAAGTGTGACATACGGGAGCAAACCGTAATTCACGCAACTGCAAACTGTGCCAATAAAGCTTTTTTCTAGGCTAAAGCTAAATACTCGTTTGATTCGCACACAAGAACTACTGTCGAGGAAGATCTAGCTCATGGAGTGGAACCTTTTTTATTTAATGCAACTAATTCCGAAGAATTTTTTATGGTTTGAGTCTGCAATTTTCATTTAGTTCTTTGATTACTGTTGCCCAGTTGGCTTTAATAAGTTAAAAATTCATGCTGTGTATGCACAGCGTCCTCTTTCTTGAATTATACATATAAACATATTCGCTAATTCATGTTTTAAGATTACAGCTCAAGGAATACTTAAAAGGCAGCACTACTACCAAACGAAGAGCTCTCTCCTATCAGCCCCTCTGGGACGCCCCTGTCTTATTAACATTGCCTTGTCAAACCACAGCAGCAAATCCACATTCAAAGGTAACTGCAGGAAACTTTCAGGTTTTCTTTTCTAAGTCCTCTTTCATCTTCTCGCTTTTCCTGCTCACGGGAAAGGAGGCCACACCATTGTTTAAAGCGTGCAGAGGGCTACACAACCTCCACACTCCTCCAGTCCCCATCATGTAACGCAGGTATGACTCTTCCCTGTAGCAAGTTTTCTTTTCCCATGTATTACATGGTCTTGTACGGTAGAAAACTGTTTTCTCTTGCTATTGTATGGCTCTCCTTCCACGTATTATTGGGGAACGCTAGCAGGATATGGTAAAGCAGCAAGTACAAATTGATCAAAGAATCCTACCCTGGTTTGCGTTGCAACAGCAACGGCACGATCCAATATTCATGCACAAGGCAACGATTTTAAAGACAATCACAAAATTCACAACAACTTAGGGAAGGTGTAATTTTAAAAGGAAAAAGCACATGTATACAACCACCTTTTCTTGATTGAAACACAAGAAAGGGAACAATTATGCCACAGTGCAAAATAACTGCTGCATTTGCAAAGAACCGTAACAGAATTCTCAGTCTTTTAGCATATTTCAGCTATAAGAATAGAACATGATTTATAGGAATCCCACATCAAGCACAGAGAACAACTGCTGCCCCAGATGACAAGGAAGGAGGTGACCTCTGGCTCTCGGCACAGAGGAGAACATGCTCACTAATCTTCCGCTACCAGACTGACATCAGTGTGCTTATTAAAATTTACTCTGCTTCCCAAATTCCCAAGCCATGCCTACCCCTTCTGAGCCAGACAAGCTTAGCCCTATGCCTAGTTAGGAGGGACGGACCAATGGTGTTTTAAGAACACGTATATTTTCAGCCATATAAGCCTCTTAATTCTTTGTAGGAGATTACAATCTAAATTGTTTTGCTGACAATAGACTTTAGAAACCTCAAAACATTATGTTGCTAATACAACCGAAATAAAAGTGTTGAGCAGAGGCGATTTAATTAAAAAGAAGGAAGATAAATGTAAAGATTTAAACCATTTTGTCATGAAGCACAATTTACTAAATTACTATCTATGCAGGTCTGCAAATTACGTGAAAGTAATTCTTGGACTTGATATAATGTTCTGACCTTCTGGCCCATCTCAGTAATTTTCACTGATATCTGCTTGTAAGTATTGACTTGTCCGAGTATGTTGGATACATAATTTGAAGATGCCTTTTATTGCAAACCCATACACACAGCACAGGAAGGACACTACAGAGAGGAAACATGTAGAAATCCCCACATCTCACAAAGCAAGTGTCAACGCATTTTTATAAACTTATTTGAATGTCTAGAAAATCCCACGCTGATTTCAGAAGCTGCAGACAAAATAAGAAATAAAGGTGTGGGCTTGCAAACTTTTAAATGACTGTTAGAATGTCAAATTAGTGACATCCATGACTTTAAAACAAAGCTACTTCACAGAAATTCTAGAAATTAAAATCCCCCCCAACTGTGGGGAGCTAAAGGATGTCATATGTATTTTGATCAGCCCAGATTGCCAGAAATCATGATCTATTTCAACAGATGTTCATGAAAATATACGGTCTCTTTATGCCATGGGCAAAAGTGCTCCACAACAGGTTTACAGCTTATTAAGCTAAACGCAAGGCTCACTAAACTGCCTGCAACTAAATGTTGGGGTCACGTAGAACAGTCTGCACAGAACTGTGCCCAGATGGCAGTTTCAGTTGCTAACTTTGCCAAACACGAACGAGACTTCAGCTGAAGTTTTCAATGTCAGTTTTCCACTTCTGTTTATTTTTAGAAAATATTCAGCCACCTTTAATAGTGAATTTCTGAAAACAATCCTCGTACCCAAAAAAAGGCCAACATTTTTGAAAGGCTACCAGAAACTTCTGAAGAAAGAGGTACCAAAGCAGTGCAGGAAGCTGCAAAAAGCTAGGAGAAAGAATTTGAATTCTGAAGACTTACCTGACCAGTGGCCAGTTGTGGTTCCTGATCTGTCAGTACAGGTCTCGCTCACAGGCCGAAACACAGTCTCCCAGCCACCGGTAGCATAGCGCCAGTTCTGAGACTCCAAGATGAGTGTCCGCTGAGTACCGTAGGCAATCATGAAGCAGTAGACGACATGATGGAGTTGGCAACCATAGCCACATCCTTTGTTGATATTACACACGAGTTTCTTAGCTTTACTGCAGTCCTTCGGGTTCTGCAGGTATGGATAAAAAAGGGAACCATAAATCATACCAGCCACCCTGCTGCGATACACCCCTCACTAAAACGGGTGAATGAGCTTCAGTTTCATCAAAGTGCTACGTGAACTCTTCGCTGTGAACACAGGCAGTTATCGAATGTACTTCACCACCCCAATGTAAAAGGGAGCATGGTCAATAATTTAGATGACTCTCTCTTTGTCAATCTGTCAGGATAAACTGACTTTTGGACTTGGATTGCACATTTCATCAACACGATGCTTAGTGCTGGGATGCACGGTCCTTCAGCATTTTTCCAGGTTGGTTTGTTCTACCCCAGTGAGCACACTTCGCCCAGCAGAAGAAAGCCTCCATCTGCTTAGAGAACAGCACAAGTGCTTACTCGTGGGCTGCTCCCCCAACTGACCACCACTCACCAAAGACAGAGTGGAAAGCACAAACCTGAGCAGGCTAAGATGCCTCATTTTAACCTTGCAATAGCACCATACTACACATCCACAGACCAAGACATAACAAAGGAGGCACAAGTCTGCCTGACCTCACTGCTGTATGTAAAACTGGTAATTTCTTTTAGGTGTGTGGGCAACACAACTAGATCATCTACAGAGGTTTTTCTTCCAGTTACACAGTGCTTCACTGTACCCAGCCATGCTTGCACATCTCGGGCACACTCCTGCATTGCTCAAAGGCTTTTTTTACAAAACCTCCAGGAAGAAAATTTAGTTTCCAGAAAAGCTGCAGGCATACTGGTACCTGAGCACCAATATAAATTCTGCTCCTCTCATACCTAAACAACTGCAACTAGTCTTTACAAAAGCCAACGGTCACCGTCTGGAGAACCGAGGTCTAAAATGCTTAGCAAAAATTCAGATTTGTGAATCAGTTGTGTACAGGAGGACAAAACTGTTCAGATCTGGGGTAAGAAAAACAAACGAGGAAAAACATCAACAAACCCCACAACATGTATCACTTCAAAGAAATCCCTGACTCAAAGCCCAGCTAGCTATCCAAAACAATAAATTAAATGCAATTTCCAGTCCCAATTTTTGCTCCTCAAAATCAGCCTTACTACCACAAGTCTCATCAGTAACTCGAGACTAAATCTAACTGCTATTTTTAAGACTAACAAATCTACTTCTCACAGTTTTTAGGAGAGAAAAAGCATTTCTCCTGTATTATATACAAATGCACTAAGAAAGAATTCAATGAAGAAATAGCTCCTGTCTTATTTACACCCTCGCAGCAATGAAGTGCAATCACAGCAGGGGCAAATACGCACGTATCCCCATTAAAACAAGGCAGCATTCACTTGAACCTCTCACGTGATTTTTCCGTTACCAGTATATAGCTGACGTCTATATATGCTTATGTGCTTATGTTGACTCAAAAGCTCTGCCCTCCTACCTGTAGATAAGTTATTCTCCTCTGAACCAAATCTGTTAGATCTTTGGCCTCTCTTTCTCGCCAGTCGCCCGCTCCATCTGTTTGACTGAGGTAGTACAAGTCGGTCATTACTGACCTGTAAACAATGGAAATTATCTTCACAAAACCGGGTAACAATCTAAACATTACTGAACTGGAAGATCAGACAAAAATCAAAGACAAATTAAACATTTCAGTTACAACCTCAAAACCAGTTTCTTCCATTCTTAACATAACTGCCACTGCCATGACTAAGCATGGTATTAAATTCAACTCCCAGGCCTGCTGTAAAGCATTTGTTTCTGGTATATTCTAACGGAACCTAAAAAGAAAGAAGAGTTCTACACTAGACACCATCCAGTGGCCCCAGCTCAAACACAGCAGCAACTCCTGCAGTAGCACCCATTATCCTTGGAGACAGGGATATAAAACCCTTCTGGCATCTATCACAGCACATCATGGGCGATAACGGCAGGGCCTGGAAGGAAGAACTGCCCATCATAAGTGAAAATCAGGTTCGTGATCACCTGAAGAACCTGAATCTGTTCAAGTCCCTGGGAACTGACGGGATACACCCACAGGTACCGAGAGGACTGGCAGATGAGGTTCTACTCCAAAAGTCATGGCAGTCTGGTGAAGTCCCCACTGACTGGAAAGGGTAGGAAGGAGGAGCCAGGGAACTACAGGCCAGTCAGTCTCACCTCTGTGCCCAGTGAGACCGCGGAGCAGATCCTCCTACTGAGACAGGAGACTAGCGAAGAGGTGATTGGGTACAATCAGCATGGCTTTACCAAGGGCAAATCCTGCCTGACAAACCTGGTGGCCTTCTGTGAAGGAGTCACAACTTTACTGGATGAGGGGCGAGCAACTGATGTCATTTACCTGGACCTCAGCAAAGCCTTTGACACTGTCCCACACCACATTCTGGTCTCCAAGCTGGTGGAGCATGGGTTTGGTGGGTGGGCCACTAGATGGGTAAAGAACTGGCTTCATGGCCACATGCAAAGAGTGGCTGTGAATGGGTCCATGTCCATGTGGAGGCCAGTGACAAGCGCAGTCCCTCAGGGATCAGTCCTGTTCAACATCTTTGTTAGTGATGTGGACAGAGACACTGAGTGCACCCTCAGCAGGTTTGCAGACGACACCAAGCTGTGTGGTGCAGCAGGCATGCCAGAGGGGAGGGATGCCATCCAGAGGGACCTGGACAGGCTGGAGAGGGGGGCACCAGCCACCCTCATGAGGTTTAACAAGATCAAGGGTAAGGTCCTGCGTCTGGGGCGAGGCAATACTGAGCACAGGTACAGGCTGGGCAGTAGCCCTGAGGAGAGGGACTTGGGGTGCTTGTGGACAAAAAGCTCTACACGAGCCAGCAGTGTACACTCACGGCCCAGAAGGCAAACTGGATCCTGGGCTGCATCAGGAGAAGTGTGGCCAGCAGGTCAAGGGAGGCGATTCTCTCCCTCTACTCCGCTCTGCTGAGACCCCACCTGGAGGACTTCCAGTTCTGGAACCCGTATTACAAGAAGGATGTGGATGTACTGGAGCGAGTCCAGAGAAGGGCTGCAAGGATGATCAGAGGGCTGGAGCACCTCTCCTCTGAGGCCAGGCTGAGACAGTTGAGGCTGTTCAATTTAGAGAAGAGGAGGCTCCCAGGTGACCTTATTGTGGCCTCCAGTATCTGAAGGGGGGCTACAAAAAAGCACCGGGACCCATGTCTGACTGAAAACAAATGAACGTATCTCAGGTCAAAGGCGTAGTGACCCAACTCAGATATACGCTTTATGTCCAAGAAATACAAGTAATAACTTTATGTTGATGCTTCAGACATGGTATTTTAGCCCACATGCCAGTGAGTTACCCAAACAGATCTGTTTACTGAAACAAATCCATAATCCTTACAACACATATGCAGAGTCAGCTCAAGCAAGTACCTTTCCTGATGACCCAAATCAGACAGAAATTCGTCAATGCGTCTTTGCAGTTCACTTCCTTCTAGATTTTTCAACTTCTTCAGTTCGCTTTGGAGGAAAAACCAAAGTTCCGTAGCCCCATTTTCAATCCTCCTCCTTAATATTTCATGGTCCTTTCCAAGGCCTCCTATTAAAAAAAGTAGTTTTAAAAAAAATACATGAAAGCATCAGCACTTATAGCTGAATTATTAGTTTAAAAAACAATATATATGGAATACTAAATCTATTTTTAGAAGGAAAAGAAAACTTATCTACCAACCATCTCCTGTCCGCTTCTTATAGTTTTCTATCTGTTCTTTGGCCTTTAAAAGTTGCTCCTCTAAAGCATGTACCTTTCCTGCAGCTGGTCCCTGATCAATGGGACCATCTGGTATCCTACGACACAGAAAATAAAGAAATCACACAGTTTATAAATATAACTGTTGTTTGATAGATTATTCGCATTCACAGTTCAGCTCCCTACTCGTTTTCAGTCCATGCTGTTGCACTGATAAGCCTTCTTGACATTTCCTTAAAATCGGAGATAATTAAAACCTTTATCTTAACACAGTAGAGCTCCATCCCGTATTCGAAAAGCAGCACATGACAGAGCACCACAGAGTCATCGTGGAGTTAATCCACCCGCTTTGCATAGCTTCACCCACCAGCAAGACCAATCAAGGCTCCATTTGTGAAAACAGTCTTTTGCAGCAGCTTAACTCAAACCCTTTGAGAGGAGAATTTGGAGGAAAAAGTGCATCCTGGTTACCCAATTTACAGTGCTTAAAACAACTGTTTGCCATTGTTATTATAATAGTTAAGTTTGTACTATTGTCCTGTGTAACTAGGCAGTGTTTTGTGGTGCTGTAACCTACACATGCATGCTTATGAGAGCTGGAAGATAAATCAGTTAAAATAGAAGGGAGGATTTGGGAAAAACTCACTGCAGAAGAAGAAAGGTGTAATGTAACTGCTAAAGAATCATCAAATGATCAAAAGAACAGGAGGGGCTGTTAGAGTAGCTTGGATTTTAACACATAACAGTAGCTTACACATCAACGTTAACCTGAACGTTAACAAGTATCAGGGGATTCAACTTCAGCAGGTAACAGTAAGCAGCTTTGCAATGATGTTTAGAGTTGCTGCATAGTTTTGTTTAGACTAACTGAGCTTGTAGAGAAGGCCTCAGCCTTGGAAAGAAGAAAACAATGGAGAAGCAGCTTGCAGAGCAAGAATCTTGTACACACGAGCAGCCGAGATGACAAGTGAAAAGTTCAATGTAGAGAAGCAGCCCCCACACACACCCCCCTGCCCCCAGAAGACCCTCTTAACCTTAATACGTATGCTTTATCCGTGAGGAGTTTATGTAAAAGATTTACGGCAACTCATTTGTATAAGCCTACCTTTCCCAATTAATTTGCATAATTAAGCCATATAAATAGAAGTGCACTCTAAAGTAAAGGGAGTTATCCCCCTGGTGAGCAGCGCTGCAATGAACGAATGCCTGCACTGAGCTTCGTTGTTTCAAAGGGAATAAATACAGAATGTGAGCACTGGGAAAGGGCTGCCACGGGAAGCATTTGACCCCCTTTTCTCTGAGGGGGTGGCAAAGGAACCTACAGAGCCTGACAGAAATCTTGAAGATCCCTAACAAAAGCAAAGTTATTACTGCAAAATGTTTACCTGTGTTTTGAAGCTACTGTGGTAAATAAAAAAGTCATCAATAACCGCTCGTATATCTGCATTTTCAACCACGGAGGGAACAAGCCTGACAAGGCAGGAAAATAAAATAATCACAAACACAGACACTCCCTGACTATACTTCCTGCACCTGAACAAGCCCTTCGTGCACCTGCTCCTACAAGGAAACAGAGTCAAGGTGTTTCTCTAGTTTAAAACCACAGTTTTAAAACCTTTGTGATCTGCCAACGTGGGATCACAACTGGACTGTGACAGAATTAACAGGAAAATCGAATGGCTCGTGCAGGGTAATAGAATAGGCAAAGGGAACAAACCCATTGCCACGAGCAATGCTGAGGCAGCAGAGAGATCCTCTGGAAGCAAGGAAAAGTCTGTTAAGTAGCACTTACAGAATCCTATAGAAGGACGGTTGTGTATTACATGACAGACACAATAATTGTGACCATTTGATGCAATAAAGTCTTTGAAAAAGGAAAGCACACGCCACTTCACACTCCCCTTGCTTTGGCACACTGCAATAAAAACAGTTGCTGTACTTCTGTTATTAGATAAGAGGAGCTAGGACAGGGTGGAAATTGCAGGCGTTATCCTGAGCTCATTTTTGTGTTTAAAAAATTCCACTGTTTCGGGGTAAAGCTAAAATAATTTATGATCTCTCCATCTATTACCTCACCAGATTTGGAATTGCTGCATTCCTCACTTCAGTCAAAGTTAAGGAAAAGGGTCTTCTCTGCAACCAGCACAGCTTGTTATGCCATCTACAAGTACGCCCACCAAGCCGGAGAGACAGCGACATTTGCAGGAAAAGGGGTTTCATCCAAATCCTTATCTAGACTCAGGATATCATCTATGTAGGCAACTTCTCGTGCTGAATATCCCAGGAGTAACACACAGTTGCAAGTAAGAATTCCTGCTTAAAACATATACATACATTTCCATGCCAAATGAGTCCCGACAAGTGACTTACTCCTTCAAATTTGAGAAGTGAGTTTGAAGTAAGCAGATCTAAGCCATGGTGAGTCTCATAAAAAATAACAGAACAAGTCAGTAACAACTGGCACAGGATGTCCTTCACTTACTGCTATGACAACACTGAAAATTAAATACACAGTAAACAAAAATAGAATCCACTTACACGGGCAGCCATATAATACAAGAAGAGATGTCTTGTTTGCATTATGCTTCTCAGAACTCACAAGCTTTGGCTTTTGCATGCTGTTTCCTAACATTTTATACTAAGCATGAAGTATCTTCTCCATAATGAGCTCCTATGAAACACAGATATTACTACACGACTTTAAACATGCACAATACTGTGTTGCAGAGAACATCCGTTTCTGCTTTGTCCCTTGTTTAGAAACGCAGCTACACTTGAAAGACAGAAAGATAACTCTGTGTACGTCACCTATATTGCTGAGGCTACGTTACCAACTCCTTCAGATAACACAGAGCAGCAAAGTGCCACCTCTAAACTGAATCTCTGCGAACAACAAGAAACACTCAAAAATTAATTGTGGTGACATTCACCTCTGCTATAACAGCCATGCTACGTAAAAACACGTTAGAACGGAGCGATGAAAATCATTCTAACCTTTTCTCTTTCCAAGGCATTTGAAAGGTTACACTAATCTGTCAGCAAAGGAAAAATGTGAGATTTCACAAGCTCATGCTCAAATATTTTTATCATTCATATCTTTCTGGGCTGTCCATACACCGCTGGAAGGTTTATACCTAACCTATGACATCTGTCCTGTGTTGTTGATAGGGTTCCTCCTGTTCTACCGGGTAGAGAAAGTAAAAGAACAATCTGTTAAAAATTCCATTTTTTTACTGTTTCTCCCTAGTGGTAGCCAGGCTGCTTCTGAAAATCAGCCCCAACCTGCTCACACAATGTGGTGTATGAACACACGAGGGCTGTGATAACTCTCCAAACCTCATGACACCACAACACTCGTGCCCATAATTTCTAAAGCCTAGCAGCACTTTTCTACCTCTGGCAGCACCATGCACATGCTGAGATATTTCCACTGGGCTGACAGCTGCAGAACTCAGATGGGTTTTCTATGCTAGGAAGCCTCGTCAGCCTCAGTGCATTCTGGAAAGCAGCAACAGAGGGCAGACACCAGGTGTTGCAGTAATGCAAGGAAGCCTCCCCAGCCTGGGAGGCCAAACAGCCCTGGCTACAGAGGGAAGGGAGAATGTGTCTGTAGAAACATAACAAGAAGCTTAGAAAAAGGCGCTACAGAGCCCATGCATGTGATTTCCTTCAAAAAAATGGGGCCTCCTATCCTCAGTGACTGCTGACAGAAGCAGGGGCAATGGTCTGAAGCTTAGGCAGGAGAGGTTTAGGTTGGATCTTAGGAATAAATTCTTTGCAGCCAGAGTGGTGAGGCACTGGAACAACCTTCCCAGGGAGGTGGCTGAGTCCCCATCCCTGGAGGTGTTGAAGAACCATGTAGCCATGGTGCTTCACACCCTGCTAGAGAGAGGCAGCATGAAGCGGGTTAGTTTGTGTTTGTCAATCTCTCAGGGATGGAGGTTTTTTGTTGGGGTGGGGATGGTCAGACTCTGGGATCTAGGAGGACCTTTCCAACCAGGATTAGTCTGTGATTCTGTGATAATCTAACAAGAAAAAGACTAGAACCATAAAACATTCCAGTAGGGAAAAGAGAGCTGTGTGATTCCATAAATTTTCTCTCATCTGTGAGGCAAAACAGCAAGGTAGAAGATCTAACCGGCAGGGTCTTAGGAAGGCAGATACCAGAAGTCTATATTAGGTAAAAGCTGTCGGTCTGAAGAGGTGAAGAAAACCACTTGAAGCTGTAATTGTACCCATCTGTAACGTGACAATTAATTACAGAAAGGGAGATGACACTATTTTATAAGTACTGCTACAAGTTCAGCCACAAGGCAAGGAAGAAAAGATCCTCATAATGCAGGTCAATCTCAACAAGCCCACATCGATGTTTAGCAAGCCATACAGATGTTTTCAGCACTTTCAACTCAAGCTCTTCCAGTTTCTGCAAGCGCAAGTGTACAAAATTCACTGGGTTTTCCACTTGCCTTGAACATGATAGTAATTGCACTTCCCCAAGCTGGCACCGAGGAGTTATCACCTACAGGATTCAGTTACTCTGACAGTAACACATGGGCACCATTAAACAGTGACTGATAAGTAATGACTGGACCAAAACTAAATGTACATCGCTAGTTCAAAAGCTTTGCAGAGTATTTTCAGTTACAGCACTGATTAAAACACTGATGCTCCCCTTTAAATATTAAACAGGATTTTGCAAAAAAGCTCCCCATGAGGACCCCTTTCCATGTGTTTTCTGATATTTCATATTTCAACCATTTTCTGAAAAGTTCTAGTTACTCCTAGATCCTACCTGAGAGATTCTGCCATCTGTCTTAAGTCTTCATTCTGCTGCTTTAACCGTTCAAGTTTAGCAAGTATCTTGGATAACTCGCGACTAGAGTGATCTGGGTGCTCGCTGTCTCGTACCAGGTGTCCACCAATGTAAAAGAGTAAAGTTCCCCAAGCAAAGAGGATGAGCATAATCCAACGCCAGGAGCCAGTCCATGGCCGCATTTTCAGAAGTTAAATTCACTCCAGAATTGCTTCTGTTTCACAAGATATCAAACATTTTAAGTCAACCGGTAGAGAAGTGTCCAATCTCAGCTCCCCTGCTTCACCACATTGTACCAGACACGATTCCCAGCGTTTATCTTACTGCAGGTCGTTGCAGAAGATCCTTGTGGGACTGTACATAGAAATCATTAATATCTCATGATTCTTCATTTACATTCTGTGAAAAGAAAAAACCATTCTGAAATTATAATTCAGATACACAGAAAAGTATTGGATTGCAGTTAAGCTCAACGTATCGTCGTTAGCACTTGGGAATGAGAGACAGTGTCAGCATCACTGCTTTCTGTCAAGAGCAAACGGCAACACCCAACATTAGGGCAGCAAGAGGCATTTGATGCCAGAACTAGTGTGGAAGTAGCTGGAGACACCACAGTCTGCTAACCTTCAGAGTACCTTGTGTGGAGGCTTGTGCAGACACAGCTTGGGCTGTCAAGGAATACAGCCACTTGGAGTTATGGAAATGATGCAGAACCTTCCACACAGGAATGCAGATGGTCAGTGTGTGCCGTCTCTCTCATGAACAGCACAGCACCGATACATAACTTCACACCACACTGAGGAACAGCCTACCCTCTCCATGGCAGGGGGAAACTGCATCAACTGCATCATGGGCTTCGAGGGTAATGAGCAACTCCACTAGGTCCAGCAGCCAGTGAAATTAAGAACTGGTTAAGAGAAAGCAGATGGTGCTTTTAGGTTCACATTAACACAAAAGTGTTCCACAGTCTGTAAAGGGCATCTTCCTTTTGATTCGTCCTTCTAACATAACCTCTCTTGGAAATAACCCAGTTCTTCATCTCAAAATATCACACTTCCTACTTTTATTTAACTAATAATGGATGTTCCACAAAGATCAATTATTTAATCAGAATACTTTAAACTACCATTTTTCATTACATCTAAATGAGACACAATCTAGCAATCAAAGAATTAAATCAAGGAATATTTTAGCTGCTGTATTAATTTAGTGAGTAAGATGTACAAGGCAGTCTCACCAGGCCTCAGTTTCCCTTGTTAATCTTTGCCAACCCCAAGATCATGTCTGCAGTTGGATTCATCTGTATTTATGGATACTACCAAGTTTTCAGCTGAAAGATGTTACCAATTTTTAATGCAAGGTATCTGCACAATCAAAGTCAGCCAGCCATTCAGCAGTTTTGCCAAATAATTGTTTCCCCATCTCTAAGCATTGCTCCTTGTTCAAAATACCAGTCAAAACTGGAAACTGGAAAAGAAAAATCAAGGATTGAGGTTTTTATAAAATGAAGAGCATTCCTGTACATCCTTTCAGCTACATTATGGTTTACTAAACAAACAAACAAACAGTAAATCTTAAGGAAACCTTGCCAAGAAAGTAAATGCCTCCAGTACATCATGCCTCCACCTCTGCTTGCCAAGTAGCCCTTTTTCCATCAGAGGCACTGAGAAAATCACTTTCTAAGCAATGTCTTCTCTTCTCCTAACCAAAGTCTGTCCTCCAGGTATCTGATATCTCAACTGAAGGCCATTGACAGAGAGCAGAGATTTCTAGTTTTGTTCACATCAAACAAAAGAGACAACACAGGTACCATTACATTGTGAGCATCTCTCCAAGTTAGATCAGTTTGTTTCAAGAGTGATTCCACTCAAGCAGAATGCTGTCACCACATTTGTTGTTCTGTCCCAACCACGAGGTCCTGAGGACACCACTTCAAATCCCACATTTTGGGTTTTTTTAAACCACACATTAAATTCCTAGACTAAGAAAGGACTTGAAGTATTATAGCCATATAAATAAATCATATTAACTGAGAGCACTTTGGGTATCTCCAGCTTGACAACCATTACTAAAGTTAGGTGAACAGTAAAACCATCTCACCTGCCACAAATTCCTTGAGCTGTTAGTCCAGTTTGCTCTAGAAACTATCACAATCTTCTTATCCTTGTCATAACTAAAAAATACAGATCATAACAATCTTTCCCACAGCTGCATCAAAAGAGACTAAGGTCTTAAGACACTTGGTTCCCAACTCCCATTGCAGTGAAGTTCATTGCTGGCTTTAATCAACCTACCAACAGAAGAGTTACTATTCTTCAGTGATTTACCTTTGATGATACCTTTCATTTATTCAAATTACTATGGTGGGGTTGAATACTTGTTGCCATTGGAGACAATTCAGCACTAAAACTAGGATATCCCAGAGGAAGCAGCAGTTTATAACTCAGAGAACTTTGTGAAAAGGGCCCGTACCAAATCAGGTACAGGACTGCTTATTTCTGAGAAAGACGCGTAATTTCTGCAGTACAGATTGAAAAGCTTTGTACAAAAGACAAGAGGGTACATAAGGCTTCTATTAAAGAATTTCTGTTCTGAAGAGGCGAGAGGCAAAGAGGAGAAGGGAGAGAAACAGGTGGAAGCTAAAAGAAAGGTGAAACAGGTGTCCAACTGACCCTGTTTCACACTGGTCTGTGATCTGACATACAAAGGACATGCTCTCGCTTCTAACAAGTTTCTTTCTCCAGCTGACAGGATTCACCAAGAGAAGGCTGTTTTCAGGTGCTGTTTAAACAGCACAAGTATTTTTGTCCCAGCAGAGGCAACATCACAGAGGAAGATATTTAGTCACTTACCAGCAGTAACTACTATTCAAGTCAATACTTCTGGGGACTCTTCTTCCTCACTTTCATTTTGAAACAGAGGCAAATCTCTGAAAGTATAAGAAAAATGGAAACTTTTATCCTTTGTAATCTTTTTTGACTATTACACACAACATTCAAGAGACACATGCAAACACTTGTTGAAGACACCGCTCAGAACTTTATATGGCTTGTAGCAAATCTCTTAAGAAAACAGGAAACTATCCACATGAACAGCCTCTGTTTATACGGAGATCCACAGAAACAGCAGCTGTGTGCTTCATTGCCAGAAAAACACAAAGGTTAAGTATAGATCCCCAAGGTGATTCATTCTTAGGACATATATAGCAGAAAAACCTTCTAGGACAGAGACCCTAAAATCAGTTGCTGTAATAGTTGCCACATGGGAAAGAACTGGCTCTACCTTAGGTAATGAGATTGGTTTGTACCACTTGTTTATTTATGCCTGTACATCACATAACATACCAAGCAGACCATATATAACACACTAGATAATTCGAAACACAATCTTACTCCTGGCTTATCAAAGCATGGAGTTGCTCCCTCCCCTAGTTACAGCACCCACACTTATTCCTTCCTGACCTAAGTGATGGCTCTTGGCCATTTAACAGAAAGGCAATCAAAAGCTGCACGTATCAGACTCAGAAACAGCAATAAATTTGGTGTTGAAAGAGCTAATTTGAGAATCTGACTTCAAGGAAAGGGATAAAACTGGGAAAGAATAAATAGGAAACCAATTAAAGCAACAATAGCAGCCGGAACAGGAGTGAAGAGAAAACGATATATGCTTCAGATAATTGTTTTTCATGGCAATAAGAATTCTGCCAAGTTACTTCATTTTTGAATGAAAACCAAGTGATTTTATATTTCAAGAAGCAGCCACAGCAGCTGAATGAACAAGGTGAACTCTAACTCAAAATCTCAAAAGCAGCAACAGTGATTAAAAACGAAGACTGAATCCAGTACTTTTTTTTTATTGTAATAAATGATGCAAAATAACCAGCACCGACTGGGTCAGAGCCCCTAAGCTTCCAAATGGGGGCAGGAGCGACAGAGCCTACTTTCATATCCCCTTGCGACTGGTAGTTTGGGTGCCCTTCAGCTGGGGTGGCACTCAATACAACTGACACAGCTTCCCCCGTGACACCCAAACAAAAATACAGCAGTTACCCTGTGCACAAAAGCGCCATCAGGGTTTCAGATTTTCAGAAAAACTAAACTCATTCCTTTGTTTGGTTTCACTAAGCTGGAGAGGTTCATGGCATCAGCTGAACGGAGCAGAGCCAGTGCCAGGGCCGCTTTGCACTGCATTTGAAATATTATATGGGTCTTCTTAGGAGTCCATATTTGCAACCTCAGTACCAGGTAGGAGGCATGGACAAACAGTTTTAGACCATCCTAAATCAAATCAGTCAGTGCTTTATTGGCTGGTCCTAATGATCTCTCTGAAAAACAAACCAGCTGGTGTGTCTTAAAAGTCACGTTACTCACACAAAGCCACATCATCTGAGAAGGGCACAAATCAGCACAGGGCTGCTCGTGCAACAACCTGGTTAGGAGCGTAGTTACAACAGGAGATCCTGTCAGTGCTCAAGCACGTGACTTTGTAGTATTCTTTAATTATATTTAAATAATTTCCCATTAGTCCAAACAAACAAATCCTCCTTTACTGCTAAGTGTGATGTCCCTGCCTTCCCCAGCACCAGCCATTTCAGAAACACACTGACCAGCTTTTCAGCGAGGTCACCCACATCTGTGCTGCTTCTGCTGTTTGGAGTAGCTAGTGGAGAACAACTGAAACCTAGGTTAGAGGAACTGTCTCGGGAAAAGTTTCTATTTAACAAACAAAGCCACTCAAAACAAACAAACCAACCAGAAACCTCAGCTCAGATGTTACACTGAATGGTTCTTCATGCGCAGTAAAGAGAAAGAAATGGCAACTAAACTAAACAAGACAGAGTTCCTGGCCTCGGTTTGTACTTGCTAGATAGGACCTTTTCCCCCTGAACGTGTTCTAGGAGCACACCGTCTTTAGTGTCACAGATAGTAATTAGGAGCCAAATGCTGCTGCATTAAGCACTTATCTTTACTGGAAGAAACACAAACCAATTGCTATGAGGCACAAACCCCCTTCAGAATACAGGATGCCTCACAGGACATAAATCAGGAACACTACAGAACCAATGCCCCGCACAGAACTGGACACAGTCCACTGATGTCTTTCATGGACCTATTAATGGGCCAAACCAAGACTTCAATTATTAAACAGCATCCCAAATATAACCATATTTTTAACCTATTCACAGCCTGGGAGACAGGTCACCCAGAATGTAATGACCACTAGGACACTGTCCTACTCCCCTCCTTCAAGACACACCAGCCCACTCGAGTGACTCATTTTTCCCTCTTATGTGAAAACTAATGACACACTGCAGCATCCCCAGCAGCTAGGGCATTGTTGTTCAGTGCTCCCTGCCCGGGCTTTTCACTTCACCAAGTCTCACGTTTGCTACAGCGACATCATCGCTAACACATCACACACTTGCATGCACAGCGCAAATTTGGGGAAAATATGGGAAAACACTGCAAGCACCGGACCTCTCTCAGCTCTCTCAAATCCAGGAAAGCATATGTTACGTTTCTCATCCCCAGAGTCCCACTTCTTCTCAGCCGTGTGAAGTGCCATCTGCGCTCCCCAGCCTGGCAAGCGAAAAATCTGCTGTCACTCATATCACCAGCGAGCAAATTAAAGGCAAAGACTGTCCTCGTTAATAAGATAACCAGACTTACGAACGGTAACCCAGATCACGGCTCCAAAGTGATGAGTGGCAAGCAGGGTTAGTTAAAGGGCCACAGGGAGGAAAAAGACTGTCTTTAGAGCTTCCTCAGTCTCTGCAAACTAATGCAAAAACTGCAAGGAATAAAGCAGTGTACCTGGAAGTCTCAGAAAGTAACAAAAATTAACTCATTGACACAACACATTTAGTGGGGCCCCACGTAAAGCTAGAGCTACAGCTCAAGAAGGACCGACAGGGATGGTGGAACTGGAAATCTTTGTCTTGAGTATTTAATGCTTGCATAGTTGATCTAAGATCCAGAGCGTGACAAAGCCCAACACTCCATGGAGCACTAATGTGAGAAACTTAGAGAGAAAGAAAGTGCAGATCTCCTATAAATTACCAAACAACAACATTTGAATAGATGAGTGTTTGGAGAGACTGCTCAGAGAGGTTCTTCTGGTTCCCTTTTGGTTCTTTCTTTGGTTTTTTACTTTGATTTTTGTTATTCCTAGACAGCTAGCAGAATCATCCATAGCACAAGGTTCAAAATGAATGAGTCACAGGATAAGCCTGTCAGGAAGCAGATCACAGATACCGTAGATATGACTGAGTCAGCCCAGGTTGGTAACTGGCTTCACTACTGGCTTTAGGCAAACTAACCTAACAAGTTACATCAATATCTTAATGACTAAAACTTTCCCACACACCAAAATGCAAATCATCATGTTAGAACAAGCCCTAAGGCAGCGCTGATATAGGCCAAGCGCACAGTTACCGCTTCTGGGAACCATCTGAGGGGGATTACGCAGCCAAGACAACCGCCAAACAGTCCAGTGTGTGCAGCTACCTGTTTCGAAGGCCAAGAGCTTAACAGAAAGGACAAATCGCCACCAGAGTGGCACACTTCATTATTGCTGATGCAGCCAAAAGGGATTTGAAATCAAACCAGCTTAAGAGAGCAAAACTTAAGTACAAATGAAGTCTGGAAGAGCACACAGAACTAAGAAAAGAGGATAGTAAAAATAACCTTTAGAAAAGTAACCATCAAAATGAGGAATTCTAGAGACAAGGAAATCACAGAGAACAGTCCCTCTAGACTCTGGCTACTGAGAGAAAAGACTGGATAAAGCCCAATTAGCAAAGCTATTAAGTGAGATCACAGAGAACATGAAGGTGAAACAAAGGCTGAAATGCTGGCAGAGCCCATTGCCTTGAAATAAGGTCCAAAAGTCAGTAAGAAACAAACCTGTGATTGAACTTGAGGAAGGAAATAATTTGTGCAGTACAACCTCACAATTATTAGTTGTTATGGGTCCCAACAATTAGTTCAAAAGAGAAAGTCTACCCCATCGAAAGACACGACGATGGGTAGAGGGTTTGACAGTCCCAGCAAAGGCAGCAAGAACTGTACCAGCAAGCTCCACAGAAGACAGACAGACAGCTCCATGTATATCACTGGAAACCACTGTGACTCTGAAAACAGGACAAAAATGAACCTGGCTGTAAACAGAGAAAGCATCTGTTTTAAACTCCAAGTATGAAAGAGAAACAAAAGGGAGAAGTTGCTGTTAATGATGACAGACTCTTTTAAAATGAGAGATTTAATTCAGTCTATCACACTTCAGATATAAAGGAGATAGATGTTTTCTAAACATAAAAAACTACACACCTTGTACCCACTGCTACCTGGTTACCCCTACAAATAGCGTAACGCAGTCTTCTAGAGACATAAATTTACATTGAAAGAGACGTGAACACCCAAGAGAAACACCAACAGCAACACAATTACTGTGAGTCCGTTATGTTCTGAAACAATTCACATAGCAGCAGATTAAAGGAAAGAAACAGCAGCTTCTGGTGTGCCTTAGGTGCCAACTGTGCGCCCTCCTCCTCCTCCTCTTTTTGATCCCTTCCAGCAAAGGTAGATTCTCCAAATGTACCTATGGTGAGCAAACAGCTGGGTATTGTTACGGAAATTAAACAAGGAATTCTCACACAATTTCATCTTCCGCATTTGTCAGACAAAAATCAAGTGAAATATCACAGCATTTCATTCCAAAGTTTATTGCCAAACAGCTCGAGTGACACTGCTTTTGTTAACTGATGGTCAAATGGCAGTGAAGTGGCGTTACCCAGGCTGCGGCCGGGTCCAGTGCTGCGACTCTGAGCACACCAGCAGATGTGCAGATGTCAGCCAATGTACTGGTTTCATATACTGCCACTGCTGCTGTCATGGAAGTCTGTGAACAGATGCAAGTGGCAGTTGGTATCCAGGAGCTCAGAAAAAAGGAAGACAGAGCTCTGCTTCCCTTGAGGCAAGGCAGCGCTGCAGCTTCATGTTTATCAGACACAGGCTAATCAAAGGTAGATCCTCACAGAAAGGTCAAGACAACTATCAAAGCTGAGATCCTGGCAATTAAGACCAAAGCAGTGGTCAGGGATTTTCAATAATAAAAATCTGAAAGACCTTTCTAATATTTATCTGATGGTACCTGGTAACGAAGGAAACTGAAAAGCTGCAGTGAACGTAATTCCATCAGCACGAGTATTACTCATAAGAAACACACTATTTATATATTATATACATTCAGAATCACCCTTGAGACTGTTTCTTGATACTACACACCAGGATTTACAGAGTCTAAATAGTAAAGACAAGACATGAACTATCACACACATCTCATTTCAGAGGGATTCCGGGTCTTTTAAGTTGCCCGTATCTGAATTTCTGACACATCTTTCCCCTGAGCGTGTCTCACCACGAACCGACCAAGACAGTGTGATATTAAGAAACTATTGCTAAATGTATGCACAAAGGTTCCTCCTGAAGTGGTTATCTGATTGTCCTCTCTCCCACTGTTATCATCCAACTTGGACATCCATCATCTAACTTGGGCACAGACTACCCATACTGTACATAAGCCAATTTTCATACAGCAAAGACCTTCATCACTTACACCAAGCACCACTTCTGCTTTTCTTCATGATATAGATCACCCTTTCCACAGCAGCCCAGAGGTAGCAGTCAAACACTGAGGGACACAGAATCAGAAAATGGGTTTTCTGCTAAGTCCTATCCTAGTAAGAGGACAGCAGGAAAGGAAAGGTCAGCATAGGAAGGAAATCTTTTGAATTTAATACATTTCAATTCATTAGTTTTCAGGTTTATTTTCAAAGTAATGCAACTGAAACCTCAGTTACCTCTTCTGACAGGACACTAAACCATATCTCCATCCAGTAGCTCAGGTGCTTGGAAACATAGCTGTACTAATCTATGAAAACAAAGAGCCATCAAGATTAATTATTTATTTTCCTAAACAATCTGCCACAGAACACATTCAAGACACCATGCAGATGCACTAGCCAAAGTGGCATGCCTGGAGAACACCTGAAGTTCTTCACCACACTTATCATTGCCAATGTTACGCTTGTCTTCTGAAACATAGAATTCCTTCACAGGTCTACACATTAAGAAAAGGCCTCAGCCTGATGCTATTTATCCAAGCAAACCTGGAACCTGCCAGGTCAAAGTAGTACAGAAGGGACCCCCAAAGTTAACAAACCAATAAAATCTTGTATCAAATAACAGCTGGGGGGGGGAACAACCCTGCATATCACATCACAAAGTGCAGAAAAAGGGATCTGTATTTAATCTTTTCTAAATGACACCTGCTGTCAACCTCACTTAAGAAGCTGGATAAAATGATACCTTAGTGACGGGTGAAATTCAAAATTCTGAGTTCCCTAAAAGACTGTCCAGAAGAAGAAGTATCCTGAGGCTCCAAGGGCAAGTCCGACAGACCAGCAAAACCTTACAGACATTTACGGCGAGAACTCAGTTACCAGTCCCCCAGCTTTTTCAAGTAGAAACATAGAAAACACTGCAATTACCTCCTCTTCATACGGAGACACCCGCACTCAAAAGATTAATTTCCATTATTCCACTTTCCTGAAAAGCCAGCCTCACCCCAGCAGGAAGCTCCTGTTCCTTGCCAGTTCTTGCTGTTGGCAAAGCCATCACTGGACAATCCACTTGGCTCTCTCCAACAGGCCTACCCTAGCACACAGCAGTTCCTCTACATGCATTAGGCGATGACAAAAGCATGGGAAAATCAAGCCCTGTTACACATTCGTGTATTGATCAAACATTATTTCAACAGAGCTATCTGTAACTGCAAAACCTGCCAGCCAACAATTAGAAGTCTTTCACACATTAAGACCTTCAGCAATTACATGCCTCAGGCATTTCCACTAACAATCTCCTGCTCCCTCTATCTTCATTACTCATTTAACCCTTTCCTCTCTTCTTAGGATATAGGACAATGGAAAGAAGCTGGTAGGTATCAGAAGACCATTTGATTGCACATGGTGCTTACTCAGTGAATAAAAAAACCATAACAGACCCAGGAAGCCATTCTGCAATTAAGGTCTTGTATATCTCCAGAGCAGGTTTTATGACCTTGCTGTCAGATTTTGGGTTATTTCATATGCTTGGCCCCGCAGCTTGAAACAACTAGGGTTCCCCCAGTTTACCCGAGAGTAACTGCATGTGATTTTGCGCACACACATGGATGGGACTGAAGAGCCACAACTGAATGGAGACAGTGTTCTCCCAGCCCTTCTGTAGTCAGAATCTGCAGAATTGTTACCTACCGTTCCCTACACACAGCACTGCAATACACTGCACAGGGAAACCAAACAGGGACTTCAAATTACACCGAGCCCTTGGTACCTCATACCTATATCCAGCTCCTCAAAAGCAGTTATTTGCTCTAGATTATGCTGCACCTCTCATTCTGCAAGAGCAATGTCCACTGTAACCCAGTGGAGAAGGATAAAAGGGCTTCCTCACACACCTTCCAAGGGTCCCTTTGCCACTGAAGGACAACTCCCACCAGAAGAAACTGTCAGCACCTTGCTAAGCGACAGCATCCCCTTGCTCCCTAGGAAAGGCAGCGGAAACTGCCGCTAGAAGACGCTGCCACACTGTGAAGCACAGGCTGCCGTCACCTCGACTGCCATCTGTGCACCTGGTAGGGCAACCTCAGTACAGCACCACCTCGCTGATGTTAAAGACCACAGAAGTTGCAGAGAGCGGGCACCTGCTATGAGGAACGACTCAAGGGTAATGTCTTTCAGTGCTGCCACGTCCCAAACAGCAGAGAGCATTGGGAAGGCGCAATTCATACTGTCCTAACACACCACGCTACAGACAGATCACAGAACTGTGAAATAGACATTTAACAAACAGAAACATGAAGACATGAACCCAATAGCTTGCTAACTTTGAGCAAGTGTTTCCACACTCCAAAAGCTAAAAACCCCAGATCACACAAGTGCAGAGACGAAGCATTCAAAGACACACCACAGTACCACAGGGGTCTCCCAGCAAGACAAGAGCACAGGGAAAACACTTTTGTTTAGTTAAAAAGTTCTACTCTATGAGTTCGAACTGCCCTAAATGCAAGTGTTATGAAGGGTTCACTGAACACACGCATTTGTGCCCACACACATTACAGAATCATAGAATCATTAGTGATCGGAAGGTAACAGCGTGCAAGTTCTGAACAGATTATGGTAAGGTTATTTAATAAAGTACAGATGAAGACTGGAAAGTTTCTGAAACAGAATTCTTACTGATCTTTTACAAAACCTTTTGGAAGAGCAATGCTTTGAGGAAAGTTTAACATTCAGCAAGTCAGAATTAACTGCTGTAAGATATACACAGCAATGTTCCACCAGCTTCTAAAAACAGCCTCTGCCTTGCAGAAGTAGTAACGTCATGGTGATATTCGTTGCTATTAACTGTCTCACAAAGGAAAACTCTAATATTACAGAAAATTACTCACCACTACAGGATTATGAAGCAAACATGTAATGAAAGCAAACGCCTAGAACGGACTCACATTCAGAATACGTACTGCTACCATAAAGCTATTGCAGCAGCACCAATTCACCAGATTCTAGAGTGATCAATACCTGAAGAGCTTTGTTTTATTCTGAATGTGAATACAGTTGTCTTGTGGAAGATCCCAGAAGACTGCAAGTTGCCAAATACAAATAAAGAGGCAAAAGCCTCAGAAAAGAGGAATTCAAAGATTTCCTCATGTAGAATCTCCTCCTTGAATAACAATCTTTTTGTAAAAAGATACTGTCTGTCATCTAACGGTAGCCCTTTGCTGCAGGCAACTCTCCGGATCTGAATGAAGACTTGTAGCAAAAAGTCTTCCCAAGCAGCTACTTGCATCTCATACCCTAGGACAACTTCTCCTTTGCTCCCATCACCACCCTGGAAATGCAGAGAGAGCAGGAGGTAGAGGAGAAATGGAAGAAATAACATCCATGTGAGAGAACTAGTACATCAGTTATTCAGGTGGGAAAAAAGATAAGTATGAGAATTGACTGCAACTGACCACCCTGAAAGACGCGCCACGAGCTATGTAACGTGAATTTCCGTATACACCATGACAAACGACCCAGAGGCATCGCTATTTTTAAGAATGCCAGACACTGCCTTGCAGAAGATGCGTTTTTCAGTTGACGTTGCCAAAAGGCTTTCCAAGACAACCTGCTCCATGTCAGGTGTCACGTCAAAGCCGAGCTGCCTCTACGTTTTCACTGTGTGCAGAATAAACTTCCTCCCTTTCCAAGGAGAGCTACAGAAAGATACAGGTTTCCTCCATTACAAATGGCTTCTTAGTTCAAGTTTAATCACTTGCCTGCTTTAAGCTCCACATGCATCTTCCTGAGAGACAGCCAATGCATGCCCTGACACAAATGCTGCTTTGGTCACACTCACTGCAACACTGCTGTCATTGATTTTGGTTTCACACAGTACAGCCGAGCCTCCAACACATTCTGTTCATACTGACAGCATTCTCACAACAAGGCTTCTGGAAACAGTGGACACACACGACAGCAGAGATTGGAAGGAACTCCAGACATCCCAAGTCCAAACTCCTGCTCACAGTCAACTATGAGGTCAGACCAGACTGCTCAGCCAACCTCCCTGTATGACACATTAACCACCACTTTCTGTGTCCACACATCCATCCAAACAGCCTTTTACTCATCCAATTCTCTAACCACTCAGACTGTAACCTCCAAATCATGAACACAAGAACACTGTTGGAGGCAGAGTTGAAAGTCTTCCTAAGGTCGGGGCAAGTGAAATCCACTGTTCTTCCCTCATCCAGAAATGCAGCCACTGCAGCACAGAAGGCAATCAGGCCAGTCACACGTGACCTCCTTTGATAAATCCATGCTGATTGTTCCAAATCACTTCCTCCTTCTTGTGCCCAGAAAACCCATTCAGAGAACACCCATGTCCTCATCTTCCCAGGGTTTAAAAAGAACCTACTCAGTCACAAAGCTCCCTGGATTGTTTTGGTCTTTTTTGATGGGTGCAACATTCGCCTTTCTCCAATAATGGGGAACGATGTTTCAAAGGTGATGAGAAGGAATGTCCCTGTGATTCTGGGCAGCTTTACCAACATCCTCAGATACAGCCCCCTTGGCCACACAGACTCGCCTGATTCGAGATCTCTCATAACCCATGACTCAGTCCTCATACACCGTCAGTAACTCTCCTCAAACCCTGCCCCATGTGTACAGAGACCTTACTGGTAAAGGCTGGTTAAGCATCCACAGCCACTAGATAAAATGTCACATTCCAAAAGCCGCCTTGTCTGCCATGTCCAGCTTCTTACTACAAAAGTACTAGGAGACACTCCTCTCACTGCCCTTGGCCTACCCTTGCAAGTGTCATCTGCAGGTGAGCAGAGATTCTCTTGATGGCATCTACACGTGAGAACAATGCTTCTACATTTCTCTTTTGTAGGTTGTCCCAGTTTCCACTGCATGTACATCCAGCATTTACACTAGGGCTCAGACAGGAGTTCCCCATTAACCCAAGCTTATAAGTCTTGATAAGCGTGTCTGCTTTCCTGAGCACCAGTGCAGACCACTGACACCTTAACTGCTTCTCAGCAATACCCTGCCAGACCCAGCCACCCATGTGAATAAAAGAGTGGGACAGAGGAAAACTAGTAGGACTTGACTGAAGAACATAAAGTAAAAACAAACAAAACTATCCACGGGCAATCTGCTCTTCAATAAAATGTTGGGTTTAGTATCTGACGGATAGCATTACAGCAGATCTAAGTATTTATCTTGCAGTGTAAATCAACAGACACCACACTACCTCAATCTCATTTCAGGCATATGGCTTCATGGCTCCCTGCAAGGGGATCTACAAAGACCACCACAGAAAAGTCAGGCTATGTCAGGAAATTAGAGGGAGAAACCTTTGTGAGGAAGCATTTGAAACAGGCAAATCTCTCAAACACTGACAGATTGTTTTGAAAAGTCTTATCACAAAGGTCCTACGTTGCATATTCCACAGGAAGGGACACATTACACTTCTCCAGGGACTCCTGTGAAAATTTTGCTAGTGAAACATGCAGGCACAAGGGACTGAAGGTAATGAAACAGCCAAAGAGGAAACTGAGAAGGTACAGCATGAACAGCACATATCTAACAGTAAGGACACGCATTACTTGATTCCAAGAAAAAAGATGCAACACTGGCATTGTATGCTGCTCACCAAAAGAAACACTGCAGGGAGAAGTGGAACGTTCCATCATGTACTCGGTGGCCAAACTACAGTGCTTACAAGAATCCCTAATTGTAGCATCTCCTAATTTATGAAAGCATGGTCTTGCAGCTTCAAAGTTCTTTGAAGATCGTTTTTGTTGCATAACAAAGCACACAAGCTACTTCCCTAAAAAAACGCACATACCCCTCCATTTGCAGATTATATTCATCGTATGAAAGCTGCATATTAATGCAATCACACATAGCAGGCATCATCAACATTTGCTTTTCTTATTGTATCAGGAGCATATTCTGTTACAGAGCGAGCTCCTTTCTGAACAGACCAGAAAAAATGCAGTCAGATTTTGCCTTGACACTGGCTCCCCCTCCAGACCAGCCGAAGACTGTAGTAATTACTTTTTTGTTTTAAATTCTCACTGCAACGGGATTTAAATACTCTAGTTCAAATCATCTTCATTTTTAGTCTCTTAAATGTCAGTGAACAGACTGATCAGATAATCTATATGTAAAATTATCAGTTATTATTTTTTTCTGTGCATCAATTCCAAGACTAGGAAAAATCATGTGGTTGAGAACAGATGTTACAGATAAAGCTGCAATCCTATACAGCTATAGAGAGACAGGAACAGACCAAAAATGCAGTTTTTATATGAATCTTGTGAATGATCTAAAATATTTGCAATGTATCAACACCCCATTACACAATCAAGCCCATCTTTGCTGTCCCAATAGTGACCAGGAACCACCGATGCCAAAACACACGGAAGCCCTTGTGTGGTTCAAGACTGCCTTCACTAACCCACTTCAGGTGAACTAGCCCCCTTCCTACATTAGCAAGCCCGGCCAACTTTCTCTTCTTCCAGCACGGGTTAGAACCTACATCTTTTTAGTTTCTCAGCTAATGAGACTGACACAGACTGAAACAAATGAAAGGTCACGACTTCCAGCTCGACACTCTGTTTCTCAGCTGTCAAATGTCCCAGCATGATGCAACCTTCTGCGCTGGTTCCTTGCTTTCCTTCATCACCCAGCTTGCTTGCCCCAAATACACAAATCATGAATTATACTTTCAACACCAAAAAGGGTTCTCTCAGTAGATCTTGTTGAGAAAATAAACAATCTGTGCAATAGGCTAGTTTCCAGTTTAAGGTACATAACCATGTGAAACCCTAACGAGTACTAATAAAAACTTGGCACTAAGTGTACCTGTAATAACCAGAGAACCAGACCTTCCTGGAAATGCATCAAAGCATGGCCAGCAGTAACTAGCTGTCTTTTATAGGGGAGGAATGGTAACAAAATCTCCTGCAAAACCACCCCAAGCAACAGCAGCCACAACATGGGCAATGTTGGCCATGTATTTGCTGCTACAGTTCAGACTTTCATGAAGTTTTCAGCAATTTCCAGTCAAGAATGACTTGGAAAGACAAAAGAGATTAATACTGGAAAATTTAAAATCTTTTCATGCCTAAACACTCTTTCTGAAGTATTTACCGTTAGTTTTTGGTTAATGCTTCCTTGTTAAAAAGCATTTTGGGGCAGAAGGAGCATGCACCTGTGTGTGCAGAAGACGATGCATGCATCACATTTTGGGTGTTGCGTATTGGCAGTGCACCCATACAGAGAGAAGGAACCAAGAGGTCATACGAGCCCAAGGCAGAATGAAGAATGCTCTGAGTACACCTGGCTCTTCTCCACATCCACACGCAGAGCCCTTGGGTCGGGGTGCACCGTGTGCGCGAGAGCGACATGAGGCCAGCAGGTTCTGCCCCAAGGAGCTTTCAGCCCTTCAACCAGACAGCTGATGTCTGTGCAAAGGCTTCAGCACAACCCACAGTCCATCACCCCCGTCAGCACCTGTCCCTGCCCCCTCAGCCGCCAGCACCGGGGCAGCAGGCGGCGGAGGGGCCGCCGCACACAGACACACAAACACACACAGACTCGCGTGTGAGCGACCCGAGCAGTGACCCAGCCGGGACAGAAACCGCCGGAGGCCCATCAGTCTTAGAACCGGAGCCCTAGGCGATTAAAGGCCGCCGTGGGAGCAGCCGCGGGCCAGGCTCCGCGCCGGTGGGGCCGTGAGGTCCTACCCGGCATCGCCCCGCGTCCACTCCAGGGACTCCCAGGGCCGCGGTACCCGGGACGGGGAAAGCAGAGAACCGCTCCCCACTGGGGAATCCCTGCAGCCCCAGGCCCTCACGCAGTCGCTCGCCTGCCCTCTCGTTACGGGCCCGGCCCCGCTGCTGCCGGTGATGCCCGGCCGAATCACCAGTCTCTGCCGCGCCT
>VZRI01011496.1:189780-223704 GCA_013397515.1 Upupa epops
GAGGGCGTGCGCTGTGCGCATGCGCACGGGGGACAGCTCCGCCCGCTCAGCTCCGCCCCGCCCCGCCCCGCCGCGCGGAGCCGTGAGGGTAGGGCCGGGGGCTCCGGGGTCTGGCTACCGCGGCCGACGGCGCCGGCTCTGCAGCGAGCAAGTTCCGCAGCGCCCCTCTGGTTTTATAACGATCCCGCGACTGGAACCGCAGCGGGCTCAGTGCTGCGCGGTGTGGGGACGGCGGTTCGCGGGTGCTGCTCGGGGCTTGCGGAGCGGTTCCCCGGAGCGCGGAATCGCGGAGCGCTCAGTGCGACTGTGATGCCCCAGCAGTTCCTGCGGGACCGTGCGCTGGGAGCCCCCGGGGCGTGCGTGGTGCAGCAGGGGCCGCCCAGGGTCGCTGCGGGTTGTGCGGAGTCCGAGCTGGCGGGCGCAGGTTCTGTAACTCGTGAGTCGCGGAGCTGCCCTGCGTATCGCGCTCCGTCACGAGTTTGTTCACGCGTGTCTCCCGCAAACCCCTTCTGCTGGTCTTCTCCCTAGAACCAGCAAAGGCAGCGGCGCTTGCGGGGTCTGGAAATGCTCGTTTGTCTTGCCGGCTCCTCTCGCTCTGGGAGAGCCGGGGGGCCCAGCTGCTGCTGGCATAGTCGGGGGAACAGAGAGGAGACAACGTCCGTGTCCGCAGCCACCTTCCGGAGGGAAAAGTCTTCCCTGTCGAGTGAAAAAACACTGGTTGAATAGCAAACCGTTGGGTCCTTCCAGTGCAAACAGTTCTGGTGTGTGATGTCCACCAGCTGGATTAAAAAGTCAGAGCCAAATGAACGCAGACAGTAACGTGTGATGGCTTCAGTTGTACTTACTGTGGTGTGAATGCTTCTCAGGGATTGCTTAGTGCCAAGAGGATGTGCTGCTGCTGGTGTGCGTGCTTTAGAGACCCTGGTACTCTGTGGTACAGGGATATTACCTTAAAGGAGGATTGACCCAGTATCCACTGGAGGTGCTGGTGGGTGAGATGTGGTCAGCCTGCACATGATTTGTACAGTGGTTTGTATTCCAGTTCTAACCATCCTGTAGCAGCTCATACAGAAAGCCTCATTTTTATTTTGAGGACTCTGTGATCTGAGCAGTGCTAAGGCATGACGTAAGGGAGGAGAGAAAATTAAATCACTGGTGAGTGAGGTGAAAAGCCACCGAGGAAAGAGCTCTTAGGGAGCACTAATTTCTTATGAATGCTAAATGCAGCAGGTGCACACAGATAAAAGTACCTTTCCCAAACTAAAACCAGACTTTCCCAGACTATAAGGTCAGTAGCTTCCTTCTTTTTCAAACAACATTCATTGTAGAAACTCCTGACTCCAGCAACTCCTCTTCAGGTGGCCAAGGTCAGAACCTTGGGTTGTGGATGCTTCAAAACTCTGGTGATGGGATGTTTACACGAGGTCATGGGACCATTTCACACTCCTATGATTAGTAAACTATGTTGAACAATTCTGAACTTGGAGGTTTCTGGTTCTGGCTGTCCAGCATGTGTTTCCTAATGAACTGCTCAAAATCTGCTGGAGACAGGTGCTTCTCCCCATTTTTCCATAGCAGGTGAAATCTCAGCAGGGTCACTCCAGTTTCACAGTGATGAGTCCTCCAGCTGTCTGTCTCAGAAGTTACTCTGACCAGCAACTTGAATTAAAATGAAATTTAAAGGCCCTACAACTTTTCCCCCACGCCTCTCCCAGATACATGAACACATCTAACCCTCACAGGAAACAGAACTCTGCCTTTGTGAAGATTTTCTTTCTCAGCGAACTGTTGGCTGTCTCCTGTCCTCCACGGGCTCCAAACCCCAGTATCATAAAGCTGCCTTAATGGAAATCCCTGCCCTTTGAGCGGTGTGATGGCCTCCAAAAGATTATGTTGGGGAGGAGGATGAGTTGTGGTAAAATACAGACCTCTGAGTCAGTCTGTTTATCCTCCATCTGCACCCTGCTAGCTGTCAGAAAAGCCGAGTGCTTCCATCTGCAGAAGTGCAACCAGAACGTCAAAGAAAACATGGCACCAGCCCACAGGCGGGCGGTGGTTACGGGAACTGGCTAGGTGACACACAGCTTTCAGAAAAGCCTGTGAATGTTAGCAGGATGGTGCTTAGTTTCTGTAATTCCAAAGAAGGCTTTAAAGGGTACACATCTTCCCTAGCTCTCAGAATTTTAAGTAAATAAAACCCATGAGAAACTTGAAAAACTTCTTAACTGAGAGTTAGAGCAGTGTCCATCAGAGGATCGCCCAAGCCTGCAGCTTCCGTTTTCCAGGAAGCACCGGCAGGTACAGCCGGTTGTCATGAGTGCAGCACAAGGTAACTGATGGTTCCTCCTCTGTGGGAAAAGGAATTGACTTCCTGGGACATAGTGCTGGGAGAAGATTTAAGATAGTGCTTCATCGTAACGCACAGGAGTACTTGCAGCTGCAGAGCAACTGCACACTTGTCTGTCCCATTTATCAGAAAGCTTTCAGTTTCCAGCTCAAAGCAGGTGAACCCATAACAAATATTGCACAAGGACCGTTCGTCTGTACCAAAGCGTTTCAAGAAAGTGTTTGTATACATCAGCGTAAGCGTACTCTTCCACGCTCACACCTTCGCAGCGCTTCACTTCCGATGCTGGCGGGGCATGACGGGGGGTTCTGCCTCGTGTCTGTCCACACCGCTCTTACAGGAAGCAAAGCCTGCAAGGTCAAACAGAGTCAAGTGCAAACACTGTTAAAACGAGCCCTGCAGGCCACCTAATCAAAAACAAAATCACATTGTGGGTGTTCAATAAACCACAGAGAGGCCTGCGGTTAGGCAGAAAAGGGGCTGCACAGTGGCGTCTGCCCTGGGTTGACGAAGCAGCAACAGCCTCACTACCACAGCAGAAGCTGCAGTCTCTGCAGAGCAGAGACACTGTCTCCATCCTACTGGAGCATCAGTGTTGTAAATGCAGAGACAAAAGGTTCTCCTCTGTATCTGCTTTCTGAAATTGAGCTACCAAGAGTACAGCTACGCAAGCACAAGTGTTTCTCCCTACAGGCCAGTAAGATGGTAATTGCCCAAGAAGTGTGTTTCAGGCCACACAAAACTAGGCAGAGTAAAAGCTGTCTGAGATTAAAATCCCACCCTGCAGTCTGTGCTGCAAGCTGAACTAGCTGCAGGGTAGACACTGCCACCTGAAGCTGGCCCAACACTCCTCACTTCAGGATCCCATTTCAGTTGCCTTCAGTGGAAATACTGGGTTCCATAAGTTATCAGCCACTGGGACCAGCGTTTTCAAAGCTTCTCCCTTTGATTTCAAGTGCCCTAAGTTTGGGATTAAGAGTTTCAGATTTGTCAGAATGATGCTGGTGACGAGAATGTGGCTTTAGCTTTCCCTCTAAAACTCTTGTGTTCAGCCAGGCTGGTCCTGCAGACAGGCAAGCTCACCATTTTCAGCGGGGGAAGACGGCAGCATTTCCAGAGCCGAGTGGAGATTACACTCGGGTAAGTGTCGGCATGTGCTGTTACTGATGTTAACGGCCACACTCACATTCATTCTACAGTAAACGAGTCCGTGACACCCCATAGCGTTCATGGCATCTGCGTCGTTCGCTCGGTACGTTAACCGGTATTAACTCTCTCTCCTGGACACTCCTTTTCCCCGTGAGGATGTGCTGGTTCATCATCCCCACGTTGTCACATGGCATTCTCTAGCTTTAATCAGCTCCTGCTTCTCCCACAAGAAGGAAGGGGAACAGTAGACTGTGCAAGCGTTTCTTTGGCGCAGGTTCTGGGTTAGACACGACAGAGCTAGTGCATGGCCACCGTTTTTGTGCAACTGGGTCACTGTTTTCCTTTAAGAGCTTGGCCCTGGGTTATGGGATTCTCGCTAACTTCCAGTAATTTATTCCAGACTGGTGGTTTATCTTTGCATTGGAATGGACATTACAGTTCCTACTTGCTCATTTGCCTCCTGGTTCAGATCAGGTTTCCTACCCCAATAAATTCATGCAAATCAATGAATCATGCCTTGAAGGATTTCCAGGCTGGAACTGTAACGATAGCACTGTCAGATCGTTTCTAGGTATTCTTGTCCCTGGGAGAACAAGCCTTTATCAAGAGCCCCATCTGTGTGTGCACAGGGCGTGGCGGCTCCATCAGCTTTCCAAACAATGGATTTCCTGTGAAGGTAAACTTAGCCTGGAGAACAGCCTGCTCTGGTTTACAGCCTGAAATAGAACCGCCGAACGCTTCGCCTGTGGCTTATGCGAAAAATACTGTCTCCTTTCTAAACACTGACCCCAGCTGTCCTCTTTCTCAGCACCGTCTTTGCAGGTGGTTTATGCACACCCTCCCCAAGGATGATCAGCTGATGAATGAATGATCTGCCACACAGACAAGGTCTGTGGCACCAGCCCGGCGCATCACGTGAAACCGCACCGAGTCCTGCGCATAAATCCTCCTGTAAGGCAAAACCAGGCAAGATAAACACATTTCATTAAACGAGGCCTGCATTACGCTTAATGATTTCATTTTGGTTTTGACTAATTTCTGTGGATTTGTTATTACATCAGCAGGTCCAGCTGGAACAGTCCTTCCGTGTCCCAGGGGCACTTCAGAGTTACTGCATCTACCAGCATTTGGCACTGATGGAAAAACACCTAACAAGCAAGCAAAGTCAATTTATCAGTCCCATTTACTTATCATCCCCTTCTCAGATCACATGTCCCTCCCACATGCAACTTGAATGACCAGTTTTTCTTTCCATTAGCAGGTACATGAAGAAAAAGGATCCAGCTTCCAGCAAGTGCCAGATCACCCAGACTCTGCATTCTGCCTGGGAACGCAGGGCCTTCATCTGAATTTCATTCCTGTTTCTCGCAGCCTCAGCACAAAGCAAAGCCTGTGGCTAACAAACAAGCACAGAGCTTTGTTTCTCATAGAATAAAATATCCTCCCCACAGTCAAAAGTGTCTACCAGAAAAGAAATGCAGCCTTCACCTCTACCAGCAGAGACTAGAACAAGCCCTCCTCCTACAACGGAGGCAAAGCATCTACTTTCAGCTCTGAGGACGGCTCCTCGGTGATCAGTGTACCAGGACTTCGATTCTGAACTTCATTTTCCTGGAGAACACTCCAGCTGGTGCAAAAGGACAAGAAGTGTGAACACTTCTTGTTGGGAACAAAGGGCTCATGCAAGCACTCTGCTCTGGCATGGCATGCCTGTCCACGCTGGTTCCCCGCCAAACACCAAGGTTGTTCGAGGCTTTGCTCCTAACATCCTGCATTCCTGCTTGGCAGCAGCTCCCTGGGTGTCCCCCTGTAACCAGGAAACTGTCAGCTGGGGGGAGAAACAAAGCCTGAGGTTAGGAACACTCAGGGTCACAGCACTGCTTCCAGGAACTGGCACTCTCATGTCTGAATTTTCTCTCACTAATCAATTACTTCTGAAATTACAGGAGGAAAATAGGATTGAGTATCGTTAGAAAAGCCAAAATATTCAGACTTCTCTAGTAATTTTGAAAAATGTTGTGTTGTGTGCTGCAACGGACTGAGACTGCTTAAAACTAACCTACCTTTCCCCAGTTAGTATTCAAGTGGTCTCTGACCCTCAGCCAGGTTTCTTTTCAACACTGGCAATGTCCCACTTCTGGTTTTGAAGAGCCTGATGGCTCTTGGATGACATGTTTATCCTTTCTTTGAGGCAGCTTTGCCTTCTCACGGTTGTGCTGGATGGAGCTGACTTGCTGCAGGGCCTCTAGGCACACAAGAAGCAGCACAGCACTGCCTTGTTAGGGACCTGGCCCCTGCTGGAAGACCCGCTGTCGCTTTGTTGAGCAAGTGTGTGTTCGACTACCGCAGCAGTGTTTTACCTGTGCTAGTATGCAGCTAACCTCTGGCACAAGCTTCCTGCAGTTCTGAAGTAAACTTTAGGTATGAAGCTGGTGAACCTGCAAGACTAAAATTCATCCTCTCTAAAATCGCAGCACACAATTTGCACAGAGGATCTAGAGAGAAGAGCCTTATTAATTTGAGACTCAGGCCCCCAGGCGTGTGGTTTGTCAGCGAGGGTTCCTGCCTCACACGGACCCAAGGTACTTCCCATGAACACTGTGAGCGATGGAGAGACTGAAACAGATGGACAACCCCTTTAGTCTTACACTGGCGAAGGAAAACCAAAATGCCCTACCATTTGCACCAGCCAGGTTTGCCCGTGCAGGCTGGCAGCCTGGTTTGCACTCCGGGGATAGTGCACAACCCAGCCTTGCCTGGTCTGCGTGGTGTTCGCTCTAGGAGTGAACTCTAAGAGAGGCCTCCAGGGAAGAGCTGGGCACAGCTCAGCTCCTGCGTCACTGGAGACAGCGAGGAGGAGACGTTGGCATAATCTTCCACAAACATACTTTAGAACAAATGATTACTTCCGTTTGATGGTTCTGTTTCCTGCTGGTCCTACCACCAAGCTCATCCGCAGCAACAGAAACAGGAGACCACGAGAGGGAACTGGTGACAACTGACGTGTGTAGATACATCTTCACCCCTGAGAAGTCAAAAGCAAGACAACAGCAACACGGTCAATAGCAGCGGGATTTATGCAGCAGGTTTGAATCATTCCAGGGTTCCTCTGTAGCCACACTCCATAATAAACGGTAGCCACTATCCCAGATACCTTCAAACATAAGCTCGGGCGTTTAGTTTTCCTTTACACTTGCATAACACTGATAAAATAGTGACACCCGCCAGTCAGGACCTAAAAAAGACTTGGAGGCATGTGCAACACCAGGGGCATTGTCTAGAGGCAAGGCTGGTCACCAGAAGGTGCCCAACAGCACCTCTCAGACAGAGATGTGCACACCCTCTGGGCTGGCTTTCTGTTCAGCGCATCCCGGGAGGGCAAAACAGCTTCTGTTCCCACCCAAACGTTGCAGGTAGTGTCCCATCTGCCAACGGCTTCCCCTGTGCTCTGCGTGGCAGCCAGCCGAACCTCACTCTGGCAACTGCAGTACAGCCATAAAAACACCTGAAAACCTTTGACCGCCTCACTCGAAATGGCAGGGCTGCGGTCACAGCACTCTAAATACTCTTTATCAGGAGGTGCACATGTGGAAGAACATTTTATATCTCCGCTGTAATAGTTCTAAAGTTTCAGAACGTCCACTGATAGAACCAAGTAGCTATTATTGCCAGCAGTTGCCGTGGGTGGCTCTGGAGGGATGGCAACGGGATGAAACTGGCACCACAGTCTCTTTCTAAACAACAGTGGATGCTGGAATTTTGTCCTCAGTCACTGCAAAGCTCTATTTTTCTGTTGGCATGACAAACAGCCTCTCACCGGTGTCCTGGGGGGGTTTTCTGTTTTAAAACTCAATCCCGCAGTGAATGCATCGAGCTGAAGTTTTATCGCACTGTTTCATCACACACCCTGCTCTGGCGGCGCTTTCAGGCTGCTAACAGACGTATGGGCTCAAGTTCCCTTTCAGTAGGTTTTATACCTCCTGGTAATGCCAGGACTCTCCAGCTCTTAGCGAGTCCTACCCCGTGCGGGCTGTGACTTTAGTTTTTATTGAATGGGTGGAATATTTGGTGGAGGTTTGAGCACAGCAGTCAGGACCTCCTGCCAAATTCAGTCTTTCTTGGGACGTGTAACTGAGCATTTTACTGCATGATTGCCTGAGTGACTCATCAAACTCCTGATAGAGCCTGCACGTGAAGATCCCAGTTAATGTTTGCGTAGTGAACTCAGGTGCTAGGAGTGTGAGCAGCTCCACACAGCAGAGTGAGCCCAGCTCCCTGCTCCGGTTCGGTGGCTGGAGCTTGGGTTACCACAATACTGCGGAGCGCCTGCTCCCTGTAGCTCTCTCTGGCTGGCAGTCCCGAGGCATGAGGCAACAAGCCTGGCGTGGGTGGAATGCTGCCCAAGTCTGGGGTAGTTCGCTTGGTTTGGTTTTGACTGCTGCATAAGGAATTTGCATGGTAGTTTCATGTGAAGAGGACGTAGTCACAGACTGCGGGCTCACAAGCAGCAGAGATGAAAAGCAGTTCAGCGGGAAGAGACAGAGCTGTCACTAAGAGAAAAACTTAAAGCAGGGAATAAATTACAGTCAGGCACCCAGGCAGTGATGGTTTGTGGACTTAGAAGTCCTGGAAGAGAGTCAGCAGCATATCAAGTTTTCTTGTCTGTGCTCTGAAATAAACTGTAAACCATTCTGCATAAATAGTTTCTTCTTCCTGTAGCACAGACATTAATTAGTGCAAACCTCTTTGATTAATCACTCATTCCGGTTTTAAATCTGGAAAAGAGGCTTTATGCAGCTCTAGTGGGGTCCAAAAGGCTGAAGGGGTGGACCGAAGAATCTGAGGGAACCGTTTTCTGCTAGAGAGTTTTCACTAAAGCGGTCCGGAGCAGAGTGGCCACCGTGGTAACCGAGGTACAGGATCGGTGCTCTGGGTGATACCAAGCAATTCACACTTTTCTCCCAGTAGCTGGTTCTGGCTGTCTGCACCATCCGGTCGTTGTCACTCGAAACGTTTGTGTTTGGAGGGTTCTCACTGGCAGAAGAGGTACTCTGCTTTGATAAGCTGTTTCGATGAACCCGTAATTACTTTCTCTTGCTCGTTTCATAGAGTCCCCTAGCTGATGCAGGCGCATCATCTGCATCTGCATCTCTGATACTGTCTCTACAGTATCAGAGACAATGACCTGACCACGCTAGACTTTGCTGCGGTGGTATCCCCACCAGCAGCAGCCTCAGTCACAACCCATGCCCAGACTGTGAGTCAGCAGCAACTTAGGATTTGACTGGAGCACTGGCGGTGGGTGACAGTGACACCAGCAGTGACGCCACGAGGAAGCCAGCTCTTACAAACTTAAACCATAAACTGCTACCTGCACGACGGGGACTGGCAGGTAAGTTAAATCACAGGTTTTGAGTCGCTTTCTTGTTCTAGTCTAGGCATGCCAAAGGCTCTGCTCCAGGCAACAGAAGTAGTACTTCACAACTGCCCGCTGGTCGGTCAGAGCAGAGCTGGCGTTTTCGGTGTGATCAAGAGCACACAAGCACAGCAGTACCCAGTGTCACCAGGAACAGGCTGTGGGAACAGAGCAGGCTGTTTCGCAGAGCTATGCCTGTGATCCTTCACAGCTGAAAGTCACCTGCAAAATGTTGTGCAGAAATTGCTCAGAGCAAAGTCAGATCCTCACTTAGTTCTGGACCTTAATTTCAGAAAGATTCTGATGGCCAAGAATAAGGCCCAGTAGCCTAGAAGATGTAGAACCAGAGGGAGTAGGATGGAATACCCAGTGGGAGCTTATTTCAAGCAGTATGTTAGGGTCATGTGTACAAGATCCTCTGTTGGATGAGGCATTAAGAGGCAATTACGCCTGGATCATAAAATAGCAAACTAATTCTCATTATAGCTATTACAAGACTTTTTCTCCAAAACCCTGGCACCCATGAAATATCACCTGGTAATTAAAGCTCTATTTACTAGCTGTTCACAGAAGAGACAAGTGATTGAGGAAAAGAGTAACTCGGGTCTCAGAAAGGTACCCTAATCAGAAGAGTAAAAGCACTTGCATATCTCGCTTGAAAGAAGTGTAGTAAACACCCCATTCCTTACCAGGAGCAAGGGGAAAGGCAAGGAGAAAGGGGGATGTTCAATATTAATGTACAGTGCCGCTTACTTTATTTATAACATTTCCAGGCAAGAAACAATGTCAGCTGCTTCATTAGAAAGTCTAATGCAGAAGCTGAGGTTTCTACTATCAAGATTATGTCTGAAATACGTGATTCATAGCTGGCTTTAACAGACACACTGCATAAAAGCTATTAACTTATTTAGTCTAGACTGTAAATATGAAATAGCAGCAGAAGACCCAGACCACGAGTACTCCCTCACAACCGGCCATCGCACAGGGTTCAGTGCTAGCTAGCTGAAAGAACAATTAGCTCTCCATCCTTATCTCACTAAGTACACAATATTGCCCCCAAATGTCTATATGAAATGCAAAACAGCCGGGTTTTGCTTTGTGCGTAGAATATGGGAGGACTAGATGGTAAAAATGTTGGGAAAACCCGTCTTGAAAGCGATGAAAAGGTGCTACAGACAGAGCTTGAGCAGGACTTAGGGACGTGCGTCGGGATTCAGTTCACTCAGATTTAGGATGGTCGGGAGGAAGCTACTTTTGTTGTTGCTCTTTTTAGGAAAGAAAGGCAATTTTAAACCACAGACCCAAGCAACAGCTTCCCTTCTATACTGCTGGGAAAACTTAGTACAGTGTCAGCACTGCAAGAGCTGACGTGGTGAGAATAGTGCCAAGCAACCTCTCCAAAAGGGAGAACGTCGGGGGCACATCTCCCAAAGGAAAGGTGTCACCCAGAAATACTGAGCTTACAGAGAAGCCTTGACACAAGTGGTACTGTCTTGTGAAGTGGAAGGAGAAAACAGAGCTGAACAGTATAGTCCCCTTCTCTAGTAACTCTTTCCCAAAGCATTTTCACCTCCTCATGCTAGCTCCACAGTTACAGGTCTCGGAAAGATAGTAGAGGCAGTTAAGCATCCATACCAACCTGTGGGAGTACTCGTAGGCTGAGAGGAGTGAACAGCTGCCCCCAATGTACAGGCAGATGTGCTTAACTGTACTGGAAATGGCCTAATGCTGGCCAAGGAAATCCAGGAAAAAGGAAAAGCAAAGAAAATAAAACCAAACAGGAGATGTTATGACAGTCATACCTGATTCCGTACAACTGCTGCAATTTAATCTGTGAGGCAGCCACTCAATTTCACCGTACCTCACCTGCAAAGCAGGGACAGGGTACTCCTCACAAGGGTGCTCTGTTTCCATCAAGAGACGAGGCTCATAAGCCAGGCACCGATAAAGCCTCTTCAGGCTCCCAGAACTAGGTTTTGATATTAACACAGAAGACAGCTGAATTCCTCAGCAGAACGTGCTTCCAACTGGGATCAGTGTTTTCTTAGAGGGTCTTTGTATGGTAATGTGACATTTTACAGCCTACACACAGGCAATTATCTTTGAAGAATGACCGTTTCTTGTTTGTTTGTGAGAAGAGGCTTTGATTAAAACACATTTCTGGGGGAGCTGACATGCCAGGTCGGAGCATAGACATAACGCTGGCTCAAGAGGTGGAACTATTAAAGGCTGTAGAATTCAGGAGCTTGAGGATGGGCAGGCACCAGCCAGAACCAGTGTAGTCTGTATTTTTCTGTATCTCCTAGCTGGTTTTCCACAAGCGTTCTGCTGCACTCCTACGTGATTCTCAGTGAATGACAGAAAGAATAACTAAAAGCTTTGTTGTTGGTGCTTAGCATCTCAATTATTTCGACTACTGTGTCAACAGCATGCAGAATCAAACATTATCATCCAGTGTATAAATTTTATAAGAACCCTTAGTGCCACCATGAAGCAGCTTTTATCCCTTGCTCCAGTGGAGTTCCTACCACAGCTGTAGCAGGAGCAGGTATAAGCCTTAACAGAGGCTTTGAAGCTTCAGCCCCCACCAGGCATGCCATCTCCATCCGCAGACCACCTTTGGTGTGTGCTGGCTTAACTTCCATGCAGCCCCTTAGCAGCACCAGTTATCTCACACCCAGCATTTCTGTGTGCTATGCGGAGGCACTGCCCGCTCAGGACTCAGGTGATAGACACACTGCCTTCCCAGGTCATAAAAACCCAGCTAAACAAGACTGCGGGATGCTCAGTAATCGCCAAGCTAGGAGCACACAGCCTGCCCTCGCATCGTTTCCATTAACAGGCAGCCCAGAATGGGGTGTCAGTCCCTAAACAACGGGGCTTCAAGCTCTCACCACTGCCCTTGTTATTCCCCTGCACACGACGAGAGAAGCTGAGCTTTGAGGCCACCTGTATGCAAATAGAGGACGCTATTGTGCTGTAAGTTCAGCACAGCGTGGCTGCTGCAGCTCTGTGCCCGTGGGGTCTGCAGCAGAGCAGACCATGGGCTATGTATTGACCACCCAGAGACAAAAGCTGAAAGCAAGCATACGTGGAGGACGTGGATAAACAGCCAACTAAATAAGAGCAGGATGACTCCACACATCCTTTAGAGTAATTCACATTTAAGAGTCCTGGGTGATGCCCACTAAGAACTGTGCATTCAGCCTCCTGAGCAGTCACTCTTGAGTTATGATACCTGCTACCCAGATGATCAGTCATCTTTACTGATAAACAGGTACCTTCTCAATTCAATGTAAGGGGAGAACAAAACTGCTCAGATCCCTCTCAGTAGCTGTTCATCAGGAGTTCAGAGTGGATTCACAAAGAGGATCCATATTTAATGCTTATGGCCAAGAACAGGCTGCACAGAGCCTGAGATGGCAAGGCAACGGTCACCAGGATCTCTGACAACCCTCTTGGCATCCAGCCTCTATTTCAAGCCTCTTGCAAAACGCTATTCCTCACTACGGAATGGGGGCTATCCACACACTCAAGAATGAAAGGGGAGCACTCCAGTACTTTACTGTTGGGGCACATTCTCAATGACCAGTTCATTTGGGATCACATTTCCCCAATGGATCACTAAGAGACTCCCAGCAACTCTGCCAAGCATTCTCTACCTTGGCACCTCAGTAGCCATTCCTTGTGACTATCGTTGAAGACAGAATATCTGCCTCTGTGGGCTGAAAGGTGTCCTTGGTGTTATGTTCCTTATTTTTACATTAGATTTGGCACTTTAGGAGGAGATGGCAGGGCCTGAAGCCGCGCCAGGGTAGGTATAGGTTGGATGTCAGGAAGCCCTTCCTCATGGAAAGGGTGATCAGACGCTGGGACGGACTGTCCTGGGAGGTGGAGTCCCCATCACTGGGGGTGCTTAAGGACAGACTGTCTGTGGCACTTAGTGCCCTGGTCTGGCTGTTTGTGGTGATGTTAGGTACTGGGCTGGGCTGGATGAACTCAGAGGGCTTTTCCAGCCTAATAACTCCGTGACTCGTACTCCATCTTGGCAGGCTCCATCCCAGAGGAGCATGAGCAGCGTAACGCTGGAATGGTGTGATACAGCTGTACACCACCAGCAAAAAGCCTCATCGGGATGAAAGGCAGACCCACAAACCAGATCTGGTCACATTGACAGCGTTACAGTGATTGTCTGAGAAATTAACACACTTACAGCTGAAACAGAGCCCTCCAACTCTGTTCTGTAGAAAGCCCAATTAATATTTTATCATTTATTACCATTGTTTTGGTAAATTATTCAACAGCATGGCTCGGCAAGGCACACTGGAAGTCCAGAGTGTCAGGTCAATTAGTTGTTGAATTGTTACCTAGAACTTCAAGTACTTGCTCCCAGTTACAGAGTGCAGGTTTATTAGTGGGGAACAAGAGAGCAGGAGTCAGATCGCTCCCTTTTTGTAAGGAAATCCACTTCAATATTTGTGGGTTATTACTCCGAGTGTTAGACTTTCCCCTGTCACCGCTGTTCTTGTGGCAACAGCCACTCTGAGGCAAAACTCCTAAAGACCTATGCTGCTCTGTGCAAGCGAAGGAAGGATGAATCCTCGCCTCCAGGCTCTCAGTCTGCTTGCTTTTACCATCACTGGGTGAGCAAACGGATTGCAGATGCAGCTACTCTATTAGGGACAATTTCTCCCAAGTTTGTGAGTAGCTTGTAATTCCAGAGAGTAAGGAAGAGAGGCACTTGCTGATGCACTGCAGCTCCCTGCTACTGGGAGATGGCTCTGTTGTACATTTCCAGTTGACCCCTTCAGACCACTGAAGCTTTTGAAGCCCTATATATAAGGAACAAAGGCTCCCTTCAAAGGCCACAGCAGAGCTCGTCAGGAAGGACAGCCAGTCCAACTTCTCAAGTGTTAAAGTTGATTCTGGCTTCTGTCGTACATCTCTGCCATGCTGGCAATGGTTCTAGCCATTTGACTCCCATATACAGACAGCCAGTGCATGCACACCCCTACCCACGCTCAATTACTCCATCACTTCCACCATGACCCTGGTTGCTCCAGTTCAGGGACATGATGCATTTCATCATTTCATGGACTCGTAGGTCAGTTTTCCTCAGCGACCGTGTGACAGTCTTTTTCCTCAGTCCTCAAACCCTGACAACACCAGCGCAAAGCAGCCAGCCTTCCTAGCGCCAGCTCAGCAGCTTGGCTGCCGTTAGACAGCTACCCTTCTCATCTCCTACCTTGCCACCTTTCAGCACAGCCAACAGCTCCTTCAAACGAAGTTGTTCCTAAGCCAGAGTGGAACATGAAATGACCCATGGGAGCGCAGGGACAGAGAACCAAGGGGTACAAAGCCAAGCTACAAAACACTGCTACCGCAACGTGCGCTGCTGCAACTGGGCCAAGCTGCAGCAGCCCACCCTTCTCCAGAGTTAGGGTGTTTCACAATTCAAAAGCAAAACATCTCAAGAGCAAATAGGGACAGCAGGAGGAGACTTACTCTGGAAAAAGAAGTTGTGGATTGGTTTGTGTTTCCCGATCCCAGACGCTTAGCTTTGTGACTGGCGGAACACTGACACTAAAACGAGACTGCGCGTGCAGAGATTTCCTCCTGAGGCTGTGGCGAAGCCTGATGGCAGGCAAGAAACGGGAATTGAACGGGGCCAAAACCAAGTTCCAATTTTAAGGTTGCCTACCAGGGCAGTGACGCAAAGCGGCTCCTGGCTGAGCTCCCACACGGTTCTCATTTCACGAGAGCGGATTACAGTCCTGCAGAAGCCAGACCGCAGTATCCTCCCTAACAGAGCGTTAGCGGCATTCCAACGACCCTTGTCCTGACTCCCACTGAGCCTCGTGTTCTGGGATCAAAGTAGATTCAGCTGTTTCACTGGTCCTGCAGCCCCTCGACTAACTGGGGTCTTTACTGTTATGCCTTACACCTGCAGAAGGCTCACACATGAAAAGGCAGTGGGGCTTTAGAGTCAGAGAGTGTCCAAAGGCTAAAGAGTGCACAGAACCTTATTCCAGCTGTTACAAACCAGAAGAGGAAAATACTGACTGTAGGTACCTCTTAGAAATACTCCTGCTCAGTTTGTGCGTTACCCTTAGCATCAGGCAAGCGCTCCCTAGAGCCACATAAGCGGGTGTCCTTGCAGCAGGAAGCCCCAGATCGTTTTGCTTCTACACTACAAACACCCAAAAGAAACACAAACACCACCCTAGCAAGCAGACAGCAGCTCTTTCCATTTCATGCCAGGGATGTGCACAGGGGAACACTGGTATCTTCTAGATGCTCTTGGTAGTGCCCCTCCAGTATGCCCCATCAGGACTGGCATTACCAAGTCCCTGGCAGAGCATGCCCCTGATGCTTACACTCAGGTTTTATTCCATAAGCTTCTGCTGGAGCACTTGCCAGCGTGTCGTCTGGGCTACTATAACGGTGCACACAGCTCTGAATCATCTGTTAAGGACTGTCTGGCAGGTAGCCTAAACAGACGGGGTTTTAGCTTCAGGCTACTGCTTGTCGTCCCTCCAAGTCAGGGACGGCGAGCAACTAACTCACTTGCATCTGAGATGCCTTATCATGTACCTGTCACCTTACACGTACATCACGGCCCATAAAATACGGGCTCTTCCCTCCAGGGGGACAGACACCACTCAAACCAAGGACTCACTGAGCGATGAAGACACAAAGGAAGCGAAGGGAGCAGTGGACCCTTCACCTGTACAGAGAGACGTCAGTTTTAAAGCACAGGTGACTGAAGTCACATTTCTATACGTATGTGACAGCACGTAAGAGTAGGACCACGCGTATAAACTGCACACCACAGATGCTGGAGGCCCCAGGGGTGGAGGAATCCCAGCACAAAACTGTGTGGGAGAGACAAAAGGAGCAGTTGAGACAGGACTGGCAGAGCCAGCACGCGAACGTGCGGGCAGAAAGGCGTGTGGGCAGAGCTGTTTACGGCGCTGAAGGCAGGGATGAGGAATATTAATTTGTGGTGGATTCTCAACAAATTGAGAGCTTTTGCAACTACTTCTCTAGCAGTTCTGCCCTCCGACAGCTTCTAGACTGTTCAATGTCTTCCGAGTCCTTCAGCCGGAAAAGCTCAGGCCAAGGGAGGCAGCACTGCAATAGGAAGCCAGAACTCCTGATACCTGCCTGGGGAACTCCACCGGCAGGGGCTCTGCAAAGGGCAAGAGTCAGCCCAGCCCGACTCACACTTGCCCAGTGGGCAGGGGGGCAGTTGATATGACTGAGGGACAGGATGCCATCCAGAGGGACCTGGATAGGCTGGAGAGGTGGACCCAGATGAGCTTCATGAGGTTCAACAAGGCTAAGCACAGAGTTCTGTGCAGGTCCAGGGTAACCAGGACTGTCAGTACTGGCTGGGAGGGGATTTATTGCCCTGTAGAAAGGGATTTGGGAGTGCTGGTGGATGAAGAACTGACCATGAGCCACCAGTGTGCAGTCACAGCCCAGAAGACCAATCCCATCCCGGGCTGCACCAAAAGAACTGTGACCAGCAGATCAGGAGAGGTGTGGTGAGACCTCAGGTGTTCCTGTCAGGGACAGCTGCAGGGCGACAGAGGCTGCAGCACTACTGCAGGCACATCCTCACCAGCCTGGCAACAAAGAGACACTTCCCCAGGGCTTGTGACGTGAAAATTCCATCGTCCGAAGGGAACCTGCAAGCCCCTCAGAGGGGCAGGAAGCCAAGCAACCCCACCTTGCTCTAGACTTTCCTTGAGGAGGGGGAGGAGGCTCCCGGAGCTTCACAGGAAGGAGTGGAAATGAAGCTTCACACGTGGCCATACAACACCAACATAAAGCATAAAAGCTCTACTCACCCCAGCAGGCGCACAGGCATCACAAACAGGGACACAACCCGCCGGCAGAAAGAAGAGCAGGACACCCTCCTCCTCAGTAACCTCTCCCTTTATACTGACGGTGATGCTGATGGGCTGGATCCACCTGCAGCCAACTCAGATCAGCTGCCTAGAGTGATGGTCTGCAGAGCATGGTGGGGGCTGTCCCGGCAGCACTGGGCACTGTTGGAGCGTGTCCAGAGCGTGACTGAAGGGCCAGAGCACCTCTCCTACAGGGACAGGCTGAGAGAGTGGGGGCTGTTCAGCCTGCAGAAGAGGAGACTGGGGAGATCTCAGAGCAGCCTTCCAGTCCCTGAAGGGGGCTCCAGGAGAGCTGGGGAGGGGCTGTTTCCAAGGACTTGGAGTGGTAGGAGCAGGGGGGATGGTTTCAAGCTGGGAGAGGGGAGATTGAGACTGGAAGTCAGGAGGAAGTTCTTCACCAGGAGGGTGCTGAGACACTGGCACAGGTTGCCCAGGGAGGCTGTGGCTGCCCCCCAGCTTCCTGGCAGTGTTCAAGGCCAGACTGGCTGGGGCCTTGAGCACCCTGGTGTGGTGGCGGGGGGTCCCTGCTCATGGCAGGGGGGTTGGAACTGAGTGATCTTTAAGATCCCTCCCAACCTGAATCATTCTGTGACTCTATGGACACCACGATGGGCAAATTCTGGATGAGTGAGGATCTCTCGCTGCCTCTTCCTTCCCCTGCACCCAACCTCCTGCCCCAGCCCAGCCCTGCCACCAGGCACAGCAAGTTGAACGGGGGACAGGTCACTCCAGGGCCACTGGGCCAGTTGGGGGGGGACAAGGGGATCAGAAAGATGCTTTAGGCTGGCAGCACATAGGGCACAGCCATGCCAGGCATGGGGGTACACAGCATAGGTCCGTGGCTGCGGCGAGGCAGTACCATGAGCAGATGGGCAGAGTGTGTGCACGATGGGCTCATGTAGGGCTGGCACTGCTTTCAATGTTGTGCTCTCCTCAGAGAGTCCAATCGTTAACCTAACAGTGAAAAGCCCTAGGCTAAATCATATTCCTAAGCACTACACCTAAACCACCCTCAAACACCTGCAGAGGTGGGGACTCCATCACTTGCCCGGGCAGGCCACTCCAGTGTCTGAGAACTTCTCATTAAAGTATGTCCTGGTATCTAATCTAAGCTTCTGCAAGCCTCACCAGAATGCTCCAGTCTTTGTGCGTGTGGCCCTTTCACAATGCTCTGTGGCACAAAGGACATGCAGTGGCACCTCTGCATCACCACTTGAGGCTGTCCCCTTGGTTGGTTTTTAACTTTGCAGGTAATTCCCGTGGGTGGGAGATCCTATTTTCAGGCTGAGGAACACAGGGGCCTTTGTTTCCCAGGGGAGCCTCTCCTGAGCTGTGTCCTGTCACGCCAATATCCTTCTAGGCCATGTCAGGATGCTCCACAGTGCCTGCTGGCTTTGTTTCACAGGGTGCGTGGGTACTGCTCTAGTTGCTGACTTTACAGATTTGAACATCAATGACATTCCTGCTGCGCAATCGCCATTACTTATAGCAGAGGAGAACAGTGCCTCCTGCACCGCTTGGTCCTCGATATAACTGGAAGGTAGGCAGCATAAACCCTTCCTGTTGGAGCAAGTCCTGGTCAGCCAAGCAACTCACAGTCAGTAAATCTGCAAGCTCTGGAAGCACGGCAGAATGAGGCGTGCATCCCACTGCAAACCCCTTACGCTTCTGTGGGAGTGAGAGCCGAGGCATCGGCTGGTCATGGTAGACTCTCTCTGTCCTGCTCTGCCAGCTCTCCTGAGCAGCAGCTGTAAGGCCTTGGCGTTTGCAGTCAGCTTTCTGCAGTAATGTCCTTGGAGTGAAAAATTGTCAAGACTGTGGGAAGACAGACACGAATCCTTGGCAGTCCTTACGGTTTTGGTGTAGTCACAGAGCTGTATTGTAAGCATTTTCTCCGCTGCTCCTGCACTCTGCTCCAAGAATCTCAGGAATTTGCAAAATGGGCTGTTGGGTTTTTTCCTGCAGGAACCCAAGGACTCAGTTCTGATTCCTCGTCTACCTAATAATCCTTGATGTCCTCAGCTAACCACTGGAACAGCGGCTGACGTTCCAGTATTTATGATGACCCAGGACACCAGTTGACTCTTTCCTAAGCTGTTTCTTTGCCTTCAGCCTGTCTCCCACCAGTCGTTATGCAAGTTGGGACTTGGGTTTGATATTGTAATTTTAAAGAACAGGGGAAGCATGGAGGAGCATTGCATTTCTACTTGTCATGTCCTAGGCAGCAGAACCCCAAGGGAGAGCATGAACTCAACTCTTTTCACACTCACTCAGCCAGTGGCTCCAAGCCAGCAGCCTCTGAACCAGAAGCAGAGGCTGGGGACAGCTTGGGTTGTTGCTGAGGGGAAGAGGCAGTACTGAGGAGTACAGAGTGTATAAACCCATGACACATCAGCCTTATTCTACTTATTCAGTAGCTCCCGAGCAAAACTTGTTCTAGTTAGGTGTTTTACTAAAGGGCTCAGAGTATCTGCCAGTAAAGCTTCTTGTGTCCTCTTTTTCCTCCGTTCTACATGCACAGCCACTCTTTGGAAGTCCCTTGCAAAGTAAAACCCACGTTCGCCTTGCAGATCTACACAGCAGTAGATGTGGATTCCGCATGGTTATGTTCAGTCCTCTCTCAGGGCTGTTTCTCCCAGCTTTCTCATTGTTCTGAGGACACGCAGAGGCTGTGCTGGAGCTGGCAGGTCTTACTGGATGTCTGAAACTCAGCTGGAGAGTCAGTGTTCCCTGTCAGTCCTCAGAACCTTCCGGTTTCTTGTCTTGCAGACTCTGCCTTTTACCTCAGAAACCAGCATTCAACAGTCCTGCTGGCTCCGTGACTTCAGGAAATACTCAACTAGCCGGACACACACTTACCTGTCACACTCAAAGCAAGGCCCTCTCCAGGCCTGCAGTTATTCATTACACAGACCAGTTCTCTGTTCATTCTCTTCAAAAGCCATCACGTGCATCTTGCTGAACTGCCCTCTATCTTATCTGAGTTCTCCTTCCAAGCGCAGTGAAATGCTGCTTCTCCTTTGGTCACACTCTCCTCTCGCTAGACCGCTCGTTTATGTGGCGGCAGTTACTGCTTCCCCCGTGCCCCCAGCACGCTCACTCCTCTTTCAGTACGATGCCCACCTTAACCATGCCTTCCTGACATTGCTGACATCATATCGGTCTGTGCTCTCAATCCCTGCTTTCTTCTGACCATCCCAGTAAAATTCCAGCTTATACCAAATAAAATCTTCGTTCCAGTGTGGAGAACTGTTAATTTTGAAATTAATAAAGGAGCACGCTTCACTACACCAGTTTCGTACCCATCGATACCTCTCTCATGTCGTATTGATCTGTTTATCGCTCCACTCAAGCAATCCATATCTCCTCCCTTATTTATATTCTACAGAAAAATCCTGTCCCTGATGCTTCAGCATCGTGTGTTCACCTTTGGTCGGTGGCAAACGGACCCCCTTCTGCGGGGTGAGCAGACCTGGCACCCTCGCAGGTACACTTCAAACAACCAAAGCGACGCCAGTCCATACTGCCTCCTTGGCAAACCTGAAATCGTTTCTTCCATGGCAGGAGAGGTCTCGGGGAGTACACCACTGGTCAGCCTTGGCAACCGTGGGGTCTGTGTTCCTGGAAGGTGCCTGTCCTTTGTGCTGCTGTTTGCTAGGGTGTTGGTACACCTTCCCTTTGTCTTCCCTGTACCGATGATGCTACTATGGCCTGGAGCATCTCCATCCTACACGAGGATGTGAGCAATCAATTCATTAATGTGCCTACCAACATGGTGGAGCAGGGAAGCAAAGCTCGCCAGCTTTTCCTTTCGGCAGCGCTCACAGAGGAGGAGGTACATAAATGGTCTGAGCAGGAGAAAAAGAAAGACATCTCATTTCTCTCCTGCCACAGGTCTAGGTGCCACGTGGGACTGTCGCTCTCACTAAGAGTAGACTGGCCCTGCGCAGACCAGTTGGGTCCATCTTCCTTTGGTGGGGGATTACTATTCCCGTTTTCGTAAGCAGAAGTTTTCTGGCGCAAGGGGATTAGTGGCTGCTCAACAGCAACACAGAAGCTTTTAAAGCTCTCTGTGTCCTTGGATTCCACGGGCTGTCATTGAACAGAGATCATTCCAAATCGTTTCTATGGTGCTACCCTTGTGGTGGGAACCCCACAGTTACCAAGATGTCAAGCCCAGCCGAAGGACAGGCAGGGGGAACAGTGAGATGTGCTGTGATAATGAATCAGGCACATTCACTAGGCTATTGAGCTGCTGCCTGCCTGCTGCACAGCCCTTCCATGGAACGAGGACTTCTCAGTTCTCCTAAAAGGCCAGAGAAGCGACTGTGAGGTTTCTGGGTCGTCCCTGCCCCCCAGGGTTGAGAAGAGTGTCTAGTGTCCTCAGATTTCCGAGATCACCTGAGCAAATACAATTCTTCCTGCTGCTCCTCCGGCCTCTCCCAAGAAAGTTATCTTGAACCTCAGCTGGGTGTCTGCCATTTCACCGGCGCCCTGCCCAGCCCTCTCCGGGTTACTGTGTTTGGCCTTTGGGCGGCAGGGTCCCTCCTCAGTCTTCTTCAGGTCATCTGTACAAGCAGGAAAGAATTTTGTTCTCCAGGGTCTGTTGAGCTTCTGGCCTCTGCCAGGGGCTCTTACGTGACTAATTAACACCAACCCCGATGAGAGATGCCACCTGAGAAACTGGGCACTGACCTGCCAGAGCAGAGGTGTGAGCATCCAACAGAAATGTGCCGGTCCCGTCTCCGGTGTGTTTGTCTGTAAGTACGGCCTCTCACACCCCCTCAGAGAACGGGAGCGGATTGACACAGCCTGTAATTATTACTAAAGGAAGAGCAGACAGCTTTCTGAAACTCAAAAAATTAAGGGGATAATTTAAACCACCGGCGGATTCAGTTGCAGTCTGGCACATGAAGCCGAAAACACAAAACCTCGCTGTGATGTGCAATCATTATCCTCCTCTGACAGGGTGTTAAACTGTGCACAATGGCAAGAAAAGCAGAGATCCCAAACCTCCTGACTGCTGTGATAAGAGAGAAAATCCTGAGGCAACCAGACTGCCTTGGGATTGTGACATTTTAACGACAGCTTAGAAATACAGAGGTGTCTGAAGTGGAGAGTCAGTCCTCCAGTCACCCTCTTTCTGTGTGAATAGAAGGCCCGGTGGGACCACAGGGTGACATTCTTGCACTAGCCCTTCCATTTTGTAGGCACAGATTGTAAGGAACTATTTTGAATTAAAACAATCTGAAAATAAGGTGGTGAGCTTCAGTTTTGCTTTACAGCCACCTGTCTGCAGCCAGTGACTATTTGCAAGGATAAGTTTAACAACAAGGTTTAACAAAAAGTTTGGTGAAAATTGGGGCTTTCGGACTCCTTGTTCACCTTAAACCAGATTTATTGGTTAAGCTTGTGTTGGCAAATTTACAGGACCTGTCCGTCCCCAGGAAATCCACGTGGTGGGAACGTTTGTTTGTCCTGAGAGACAATGGCTGGATGTTTAGGATAATGGATAATCCAGACAGTGATAGTGAGAAATAACGGCTCTGCAGGACTTCTAGATTCTGCTAGAGCAACTCTGATTTTAGTCCTTGCCTGCACAATTAACCCGTTCTCTGATATCACAACGCAAGGTATTTCTGACCCTCCTCTGCCACTGAACGTCTGGAGCTGTGCCTGCTATGGTTAGACCTGGTATGGGTTTTATTTCTCTTCTCCCGACGCCGTAGGCACCTTTAGCTTCGGCTGTTTGCAGCATGACTGAAGGAGTCAGGCGTGAACCTAGCTTGGATCTCGGAGTCGGTAAAACCCTGACACCTCAACACAACCCTGAGAGACAAATCCTTCAAGGATAGGGGAGACACGAAAACCCAAGCCTTACGTTGTCGACATAAAACGCATGCGAGAGGAGTAGGATGTGTGCACTAGGAGCGTCCGAAACCACCACAAGGGTGACATAAAATCACTGAATGGAACTGGGAACCGAACCGAGCTGGGTCGGACCGGCCCAGCGCCTTCGCCGGCTGCACTCGGTTTTTTATTGGCTCCTGCCATCTACCGCCTGGCATGGGGAAGGCAGCTCTGCCCGGGGCAGCCGCGCCGAGCCTCCGCGCCCGGGGCAGCCGTGCTAGCCCTCCGCCTCCGGGGCAGCCGTGCCAACCCTCTGCCCCCGGGGCAGCCGTGCCGAGCCCCCGCGCCCGAACTTCCGCCCACCAGAAGGAGTCCCCGCTGTCTGACATCGCCGAGGAGTGAGCACCCTGCGCAGGACGCTCCCCAGCCTCAGCAGATTCTGAAATAGCTTTGCCGTGTCTCGTCCCTCCAGCGCCTCAGAGTCCCTCCAGCCCTGCGGAGCCCAGCGCAGTTCAGCCAGACCGTGTGAAGGCTGAGGAAGGGCAGGACCCTGCCCGCAGCCTTCCAGGCTGCTCTCCAGGAATCCTGGGGAGCACAGCAGCAACCACAGATCGTGCTCTTGGCTCAGAAGTTTGTACACTGGCTGCTCCTGATCTGCTTCCCAGCGTGAATCAGCAGCACTGCCTGACAAAGTCATCTCAAAGGCAGAACAGGGAGCCTTCCGTGTGGCACGGCTGCTCTTGGAGCCACATCTCTGCTTTTTTGGCACTGGGAGACTGAGCACCAGGACCTGGAGGACTCCACTGCTTTTGTTTAGCAAGGCAATGAAGTTTAATTCCCGAGTTCTTTCCCTAAGCAGGGTCTGAGCTGCATTCTGTTTGTTTCAGGAATTCATCAGCTCTTCAGAGAAGCACCTGTAAGATCACTTAACATTTGTTTGTTCAGGAAACCATTGCCCTGGTGATTTTTGTGTTCAGGAAAGAAGGCAGCATCAAAGTGCTATTTAGACCCACACTATCAAGACAAACAGTGTTCACCTTGGGCATCTGCGATTCATATTGACAGTTTGTGACCTAGTTAACAGCGATGCAGCCTGATACACTGCTGCTCAGCAGATTCTCCCACCCCCTTTCCACCCTGTCCTTAGATGACACCACTCGTCTTCAACCAGCTTTAACTGGTAATCACTGTCAAAGACAGAAGATAGCTGCCAAGGCTGGCCTACCAATAAACCACCCAGACACACACAGAACACGACAGGACCTCTATTGCCTGTCTGCAAAGTGCTGATGAAAGGCTGTTGCCCTGTGTCTTCCTTTCTTTGAGAGAAGAGGTGAGGAGATTTGAGATAGCTTATCACATGCTGGCTTGTACAAATATGTTTAGGGAAAGATCGTTACTCAGAGCTGACCTCTTTGTGGAGGGGTGACATAATTTGCCTCTGAAAGAGCTCATGCTTGAATAAGTTTCTTGCTTGTGGCTTTTGAGATCTTTCTTTTCCCAGTATTTTATGAATTTTTGTAACCTACTACAGCGCTCAGTCAGTCTCCGATCTCACTCTTGCTCTCCATAACTTCTCTCAGTCCACAGCTGTACATCACTATGGCTGTATGCCACTACGGCTGTACACCACTATGGCTGTACACCACTATGGCTGTACATCACTATGGCTGTACACCACTACGGCTGTACACCACTATGTCTGTACACCACTATGGCTGTACACCACTATGGCTGTACACCACTACGGCTGTACACCACTATGGCTGTACACCACTATGGCTGTACACCACTACGGCTGTACGGAACTGCCTCACCCAGACGGAGAATCTGTCAAGGAACACACAGCATGTATTTGGTACAGCTGCTCTCTCTTCCTGTTTCATTGCACACTCGTCAATTCCTGCCAGCTCTTCCCTGGCACTCATTTCTGAGACGAGTTTGTGTGTTTGTTTATTATATAGCTGCATTTTCAGGGAACTTTACAGAGGAGGCTGCAACAAAAAGGAATTACCAACCTCGTTTTGTAAGTGAAACAACAGGCTTTTTGAAGGCGTGTGTAGCACCAGGAATTGAATTTGTATTATCCGCGAAAGTCTAGGTAGATGACTGAGTCACATTTTAAGAGGTTAAGAACTTTGACTTCAGAAGCTCTTGGTACCAGCAGCATTGCCTCCAACTCTGTTTTTAGCTTGTTTGGGTTTTTTTATCTCAAAGCATCTGGTTTTCCATTCTGTGTGTGCTGATGGCATACACAACAGTTTCTTTCTGCATCTGGTGGCGTGTGAAGTTGCTTCCTTGACTGGCCAGGCGCAAGGCAAATAGTAACCTCTGGGTTTCACACCTAGATCTTTTTCCCCTGCCTCTAACAAGCTGGTATTTCAACCATCACAAGAATTCTCTGAATTGTTTTGATCTCCCACATTAGTTGTGACACCAAATAAGCCCCTTGGTTGAGCCATCTTCTCCCTTTACAGTTCCTATCCTCAGGCTGGGATTGCTATTACGTTTGGAAGCCATTAGTTCTGCAGAATAGCAATGAATTAAGAGGTAGAGTCTCTTCATGTTTTCTCTCACATGCTGCTGTTTTACTTTCTTGCTTGGTACCCACTGATGAGCTGGAGTTCTCTGTTAGATGGAATGAGAAAAGCAAAGAAAGCAGCTGAAAGTAAAGTAATACCTTGTTTTCTAGCCAAGGTTTCTGTTTCAGTCCATTGGAAATCACAAGCCAGAAACCCAGCAGATTGTGCAAATCCCCTGCGAGTCCATTTGCACCTTTGGCAAGAGATGCTTTTGAAAATCGTTCCCTAAAGGACTTAGGGAAATAAGAGGGACAGGTGGCAAAAAAGAAAGGAAGGAGGCAGTATGAGGTCTTGGAGTTATTAAACTTCCTGTTGAACCCAGACTGAAAACTGGCAGAGCCTCCAGGAAAATTTTGCAAAGAAACAGTTTGCAGTAATCTGGCAACCAGGGTTACCATGGCAATGGCAGTACACTGAGAAGTTTAGTAGATATAATTTTCCATGATTCACTGTATATTTTTAGCTATTTTTCTTTTTGTTCTCTCATGCTAATTGCCTTTCTGAAGACGAGGAAGGACTGGATGGTTAGGTGATGCCCTCAGAAAAGACAGGGAGGTGTCAGTTGGTGCTGCGTGTTCAGCCTCAAATGATCAGCCATATTAACGAAGCCTTAGGGTCACAGCTCCTACCCATTTGTCTTGTTTTCAGCTTTTAAGACCGCCGTGACCTGCACCTTGAAATTCTTCTGTCTCTTGTTCTCTTAATTTTCTTTTCTAATGCTTTTCCCTGCTAGTTCACAGTCTGAACCATGGCAATACTCTTTCTCCTCTCCTTCTTTTTCAGCTATTACCCCCGGAGATTCTTTTCCATAACACCACCTCTTCTCTTGGTGACATGGTTTCAATTCAGTGTCTCAAAAATGTGGCTCCCACCTCCTTACCCCCTCCTTCCCTTTGGCTGCTCTGTGGGTTGCTCATCACCAGAGCTGAGTGAAACCGAAGTGTTCCTTCACTGTCAGTCACACTGATTCAGCCGCCTTCCCCGCCATGCCCACACTGGCATGCCTTTAAGGTCACAGCCCAGCGTTGCTGCATGGCTCTGCCATGCAAGCTGTCACATCGCCCTTGGGGTATCTCTAAAATACAGCCTCTTATTCTTTGACCAAATGACAAAACTCGTCACACATCCTTGTCTTGGTCCACTGCCGCTGGAGTCTCTGCTCCAGGGCCAGCCACATTCAGAGTCACTCAGAAATGTTGGTGACTTCATGACCTTCACTTTAGCATTGTCTCCAACTCCTGTTGTCTTAGTCCACATCTTGCACTGGTGGCTCGGTGCTCTTTTACATTGATGTTGATTCATGACAGATGGAGAAAGTAAAGAGTATCTCCCTCTGCACAATTCAATTCTGCCACCTTACATGAAACAGTGGCATCTAAGTATATTTAGGCAACTAGAAACCTACACAGGAGGTCACTGGGATGTGCTCATGCGGTCATTATTTGACCTTCCTTACTCTTCACCTCGGCCACTGCTCACACATTCTTCACTGTGCTGTCTCCCTGTGTTGTCAGTGGGGCTCTGAGTGTTTAGGGCTGTGGCTGGCTGCCTGCTATGTTGCTGTGCATCAGCAGCTCAAATGAAACCAGGCTCTGTGAAGCTTCTGTGAACTTTGGAAGGAAGGAATAAATAGGAGAGGCAAAAGTGCTAAAGAAGAGCAGTTCTTTAAGTCAGTCGAGGCTGGAGGGGCTTACAAGGATCTGTGGGGGACTTCATAAAGGATCAGAACTCGGCCACCCACCATTCTCACCTCCTACTGATTTCAGTCTGGGCTGCTGGTGTCAGCATACATAAATACAAATAACCACATAAATAACAATGCCTTCCTAAAAAGTGTGAGTTAAAAACATGCAGAAACATGATTTTATTAAAGCGTGATATATATATGCATAGTCAGCCTTCCTGCCACAAGGTGCAGAAGAAGGCTCTGTATTTGTTTATGTATATTCATGAGCATTTCCAAGGGTCGCAGTGCCTCATCTCAAGGCACAGCAGATCAGCAGCTGGGGCTGTGGTGCAGTGTTACATAATGTAAGCGTATGACTTTGTAAGACAGCATCTTCCTCTCTAGCATTTATGGCCTTGCTATTTTCTGTGTTTAGAGAGTAAGGAACTTCAGCTGCATACTCACTTTATGGTAAGTATGTCACCACACAGAGTCCATCACTGGGACATACTAGATGCAATCACAGTATGCAGTGTAACAATACTAATTCTGCTCTGACACAGAGGATAGTGGGCTAAAGATGTCCTCATCTCTCTGCGGTAACAGCCCTGTGTTCCTGAAATTATATTTTTCTTCTCTTTGAACCCTGGGATCCATGGCAACGTGGGATAAGGAAAATCCAAGGAAAAGATGCCAAATTCTGAGATGCCAAATTCTGTGCATGAGGACGAAGGAAAAGCCCCATCCCTCAGGATTCCCCAATTTTAGGCAGGTGATTAATGCAAACCCCACAGAATGAGAGTTCCTGTCACAGGAATCAGCTCTACTGGGGCTCCACAGGCCCGTCACATTGCAGAGGCTTAGCTCGTGCAGGCCTGCTGCACTTGGGTCTGGCATCTCACCTTCAGTTCACAGCACGGCTGCCCTTCTGGGAGGCATGGGGAGAAAGCTGCTGGGAATACAGCAAAAACAATACACCCAGAGATAAAACACAACCTGGTCTGTGTCTGTCACAGCTGTTCACAGTTCTCAACACCTGCTCAGTTGTGGAGGGGTTTAGGACAATCACGCTAGAGTTCTGCTGATGTTTTAAGAGTCCCATGCACACAAAGTACATCTCCCTGCACTCTGCTGGATTAAAGTCCAACGTCCTTACAGCCAAGGCTTCCATTTCACACCATGTTTTATGTTTTTTCTGGCACAACCTGATTTCCTTTCTCCTCTCTAGGGTGACCTGGACTGCTACCACCTTAGCGTGGATTATTTTTCTGGGCTTCTTTGTAAAGGTGATCAAAACGTTCTACAACCCAAGTAATTCAGGCCCTGTCAGTGTTACATTTGTGATTAAATGTCAATATTGTCACTGCAGAACGTCTCCTGCCCCTGCAGTCACTGCACAGCACTTTCTGCTACCTGAGGGTACAACTTCTTCGGCAGAAGACCCCTACTTGATCTCCATGCTGTACCCGAGAGAAAGTTCCCGAGGGAAAAGCACGCATGAGGGGTTCCAGAGCGGGGGTTCCGGCTGTGCCAGTTGCCGGACAGCGCTGTACTCCGCGGGGTCCGGGCTGCACTCCCCAGAGCGCCCAGCAGGTGGTGCCAGGGCACCACGCACCGTCCCCGAGCAGGCTGTGGGCGGCGGTGCCCCTGCCGCCCTTCCCCGTGCGCTGGTCCCGATCTCCGGGTGCCCTGCTTTTCTGAGGCGATTTTGCTGCCAGGGGCTGACTCTTGCAGGTGCCACTCTCAGAACTGCCTGCCCTCGCAGGGAGTTGGACGGTTCTGGTTCCCCGGCTCAGCCCATCAGTCGGCTCCCGCTTCGTAGCGCAGAGTCGGGTCTGGCGCTGCTCTCGTTCCTGCTTCCAGCCTGCAGCCCAAGTGTGGAGCAAAGGCCGTGTGCCGACCGTGCAGAGGCTGGAGGGTTAAAAGGCGATGCCAGTCGTGTATGCCCAGCAAAAGGCCCATCTTCCAGGCCGCCCAGCTCCTCGCGGGGTAAGCGGACCCTAATTACGGGCGGTGGGAAGGACCTGCTCCATCGCTTCCACTTCGCACAACGTTCGCTGTTTGCCACTCGGGGAAGCTCGCCCCTGATTTCACAGGAGCCTCCGCAGAGGCCTCTGGAATGACTTGCCCGGTGTAAGGTGCTGCTGGTACCCACACCAGAGCCCAGGATTTTTCAAACAGAGCCCCATTTTGGCATTTACCGCCATTGCTAGTATTTCGCTCATGAGGGGCAAGTAGGGTATAAAGAGCAGGTTTGCCAAGGTGAGTGCAGAAAAACTCGAGTTTTCTCTGCAAGCCTCAGTTTTGACCTCCTTCTCTGAAGTAGTGGGATCCTAGCAGCCCTCAGACAGCTCATGCTTTCTCCTGCGCTAACTAGCTCACTGGCTAGCTTTCCCTCCAGCCATGAGGTCCTGCTGCAGCTCTTAGCTGCTTGCTGAGCAGCTGCACCGCTAGGAGAAGACAAGCCAAGAGGAACAAATCCAGTTCCTCAGGAGGAAAGGAAAAACGCAAAAGAGAGAACTGAGCTGTCCTTCTCTGTCCTTTATTTCAACCTCTGTCTAACTCTGCTCCCTTGGGAAAAATACGGGCCCCTGAGGAAATGGAGAAAGAACCTCCTTGCTTCCCGCAGCAATCAGGTCAGATGTCTGTCCTTTCCAAACTGTGAGGCTGAGGCTAATTAGACCATTTGGCTTTTCTTATACTTTTTCCCCCAGGAGGTCTGAGTTATAAGAGAAAGTTGACGCTTCTTGTGTCCCTCTGTGTCTGGCTCAAGGACAGGCAAAAACCGATTACTGATAATTGTACTGCAAGAGTTGGCAGTGCAGAAGAGATCTAAGAATAGGCTGCTCAACTGGCAGCTGTGACGTGAAGTAGACAGGACAGGACAGGCAGGGTTCAAGGTGTAGGCCACAGGGGTTGTGTGTCCCAGCCTAAGAGCTGGGGGGAAGGGGAAAGTCTCGTAACTTACAGGTTCAATGAGTAAAGATCTGTAACATACATGCAGGTGTAGCTGTGTGGTTAGTTGTTGTGCAGGCACTCAAGCAAAGAAAAACAAGTAATCTGTGAGCAGATAAATTATTAGAAGAGAGAACACAGAGGAGTCGCCTGATCCATTCCTCACTGGCATCAGTCACCAATAAACAGCCTTTGCCACCATACACAAGGAGGAGAGGAGAGGGCAAGAGGAGAGAAGCAACCACACCTCAGCTGACAGCACAGACCTGAGAGAGAGGTTGCTTTTTTGGCGATGGAATCACAGGCAAACAGTGAAGAACAGTGTTTTGGCTTATTTTGGACCTTGCTGGAGAAGGGCAGATTCTCTATGCAACTGGCGAGAATTTTAACATAGAAATACAGCTGCATAATGAGAAAGAACCTGCTGGTCTCTGTACTTGATAGAATTCATCAAGAATGGCTTTGCGTACTGTGATGAGCAAGTGCAGGAGTCACAGAAGAGGCATGGAAGCCTCATTGTCTCCAATGAGCCTCCAGCTCATTGCTGCTGTGAGGGCTGTTTGTAATTCGCTGGAGACACCTGGCCTGGCAGACTGGCACTTTATTAAAATAATTTGAACAACAGCTCAAACTGTTTTAAGGAAAACTGGGTTGAGAGTAAGTTGATAATAAGAGTAATGGAAGAGACTTTGAACTTGGCTGATGTAAAGCTTTGGTCAGAGCAGCAGGTGTAGCTCTGCATGTGAGCTTCACTGCATCGGTCAAGGTGGGTCTTTTTTAGTGCAGTCAAACAGACTCGCCTTAAAAGTATTTAGCCATAGGGCGCCAACATGGATCTGTGGGCTGAATGCTTGGATCTTTATGCAGGATGCATAAAGATAATAAAGATACATCTGGAGGAAGTGGTAGTGGGAAACTGAGTTTGCAAACGCTTAACAGAAGTGCCAAGACACGAGACATCGTCTAGAATGGCTGTAACTGGGAAGAAGTTTCTCTCAGGAGATTAGTTATTTCTTTACAAGAAACGGAAGTTTATGATAAACACCCATTCTTTCCATACAAGGCACTTAGCATTCTGGAGGAATACCCATTCCGTCTCGTTTTAAGCAGTGCGCAGTAAGGGCACACACACTGTTATTTCCATCCCTTCCTTGAATGCAGCCTCTGCATGTCTGAATTACTTAGAAAATGGTATAGCTAGCAATCTGAGACTGCATGACTCACATGTGGGATTTCAGGGGAATTCGAGCTTACTGGGTAAGGAATTAAACATTTGATTGTGAGGGTCTGGAATCCTGAAAAGAACAGTAAATGTTCTAAACAGCTTAATGCAGCGAAAGGTTATGTACAGAGTTAGATACTCCCAAACAGTAAATCTGATCAAGCTTCCTTTTCCCCAGGAGACACAAATCAAGACCATTGTGTCTGTAATCACAGGTGGTAGAGGCAGAACTGCAAAGAAAACAGAGTGTGGTGACCATTTCAGTCCAGTTTTTGGAGTTATTTAGAAGAAAACGGGGTAGTTTGTACTTCAATAGTTTTGCTCGATGAGTAAGAAGACAATAAACTTATTAATAAATTATAATGAATGGAACATACGCTGACTTCATCCTATTGGTTCAGTTAGAGATTTGAGCATCAGGAAAATAGTTTGGTTAAATAGTGAAGCTCTTTGCTCTCCTGCGTTAAACACGTATAGCTTACTCAGAGAGCAGTCGTGTAGGGAATGTTTTGAAGGTACAATATTTTTTGAGTGATAAAACTGACTTGGAGCCATCTTCCATAGCACCAGAGTGTCAAGAATGACAGAGAAGGTGGTTTCTAAATGCAGGAGCTGTCTTCAAGAAATGCAGTGTTCATGTTTTAAAAACTGTTTGAGGATGCTGCTGCCCGCTAATTCCCAATTCTTTTCCGAATCGCCCGTGTATCGAAAGCCTTGGTCTGTGTTCTGAAGATCTGGGGCTCAATCAAAATTCGCTTCGAGAGGGAAGCAGAGTCTGCCATTTCACACACTCTTTAAAATCGAAAACAGCAAAGAAATCGTCACTCAAGAAATGGCTGTGCTCTGTTGAGTGGGCAGGGTAGTGTAAGAGGGGTGATTTATTGCAGACACTTCTGTTGTGTCATTATTCACTCAAAATAATGTGACTTATCACACATGCAGGCTGGTAGCTTATTTCAGCCAACACAGCTAAGCGCTAAATTGAGAAACATGAAAGTGGAAGGGACAGTCTTGAAAAGCTGAAATGTTTGTGCCTTGATCATTGGCCCATGGTCAGACTTAAAGACAGTGGAGTCCATCAGCCATGCAGGACAGTGGGAAGAACCACCTAGGCACTGACAGAAGGTTTATATAAGCCTCATGAAGAGATCTAACACAACATTTACAGGAGGCTGAGCATGGGTGTGACGATGCCAGCTGACAAACCTATCTGCTGTTGGCAGGGCTGCCTCAGGCTGTCCCTGCTCATGTCAGGATTTTGACTGATGCCAGGACAAGAGGCTGTGGAAATGCACACTCAACAGGAACCCATCTGGACAGTTAAGTTCTCCTCTTACAAAACCTCAGCCTTCTCCTGCCTAGGGACCCATGGACGAGGCAGCTCTTTTCCAGGGCCAACATCTGTCCAGGGAAAAGCAGTAAATCCACTGGCTGCTGCTAGGTAGAAGCACAGCCCTCTGGCTCTCCTCAGCTGGGGCACAGGTAGCAGTGCTGCCCCAGTGAGAAAGAACATCTAGCAGCAGCAGAAAAGAGCATGGCTCGTCTGGATTCCGCGGGACACAAAATTTATGCCTAGTTTATAATACTGAAGTATCTTCATACACTGGCACTTTGACCCTAGTGGCAGCGTGTATATTTGGAAGGGCAGTGCTCTATTACTGTGGATAAATTACTCAGCACAGTTATCACTGCCAGACAATTAAAAGAGGTGCATTTGTCTAGGTTGTCTTCAGGGTGAGCATTCCCATCTCTTGGGAACCCAAGATCCACTCATCCTTCCAAGAGCAGTGAATTGGGATTGAGTAACCTGTCCTTTGAAACGTGTCAAGAAGCTGTTAAGAGAGCTCAAAATACGATTAGCCAGCAGTACCTGCTGGATGTGACCCTGTCCAGGACGCTTCGCTCAGCTGACAGCTGCTCCCAGAGCCACAGAAGGGTTAGTCTCTAACACTCTCACGCCTCATCCTGCTGGTTATTGCCCCTTTGTTTTGCTCTGTAGAAGCAAGAAGAAAAAGGAGGAGAAAGATAGAACACAGGAATGATGCAGCCACTGGTGGGTAGAGGACCTGGGAGGGTTCACACAGTGGTAGGTAATTAATATGAGATGCTCTCAGGAAAAGAGGGGAAGGAAGCTCTTGTTATGCCATAAATTACATCCTTGCACTAAAAAGGAACTGACTTTCTGGTCATCACATCTGTCGTTCCCCTTCATCCCTGATGAAAGCTATTCCCTTCTCTTTTTCACATTTCCTCCCTGTCGGTCTAGGGGATCAACCCTGTGACTAGTACATGGTGCACCTGAGCTCTGACACCTCACAAGGAGGAAAGTGAGTGGGAAGAGGTGATGTGAGAACTGGTTCAAAGGAATCAGCACACAAGTCCAGCACTTGCTGCAGCAAGGGAAGCCCTGCTGCTGGTCACAGGAGGGTCAGTGGGGATGGAGGCTGGGAAGCAGAGCATGCCAACACAGAGAGCAGCAGAGGCTGGACCATCCCCAGGAGAAGCTTTGCTAGGTGCCCCAGCCATACTCCAGCATCTAAACATCTCCCATAGCAGACGGGTTCAGGCAGGGAAAGACCTTTGGTGTTGGAGCTAGAATTTCAACATCCAGATCTTTACGTTTTCTCTCGGGAAGCCACCATCAGACCTTGCAGGGCGAAGCACGAGCAGGCTTTCCACAGCAGCCATGAGAGAACCCGCTGCCGTGCAGTCAGCAGGAATCGCTGCCGACCTCCAAAGGCCGGAGCAGTGATTGCGGGTGATGGACCAAGCCAGCCGAGCTCTCCGCAGAGGTTCGCGCCGCCCGCTGCCCTTCCCTCCC
>VZRI01011496.1:223889-244896 GCA_013397515.1 Upupa epops
GCGCAGTTCCCGCGGGAGCGCCGCCTCGCGCAGCGCGGGGCTGGCGGGAGAAGCCGGCGGATCCGGCCTCGGGCAGCGGGAGCCCCCGGGCGGGGAACCCATCCCCCGGGGGGGGGGGGGGAAAGGCGTTAGTCGTGTGCGGATCCCCACGCGAGTCTCTCCGTGGGAGCTCCGCGCCAAGGGCTGCCCGGGGGGTGCACGCAGGGCTGGTTCTGCCAGGGAGGGTCTTCTGTCAGGTAGTCTGACTGCATCCTTCTCCGTCTGCCTGGCAATCCCACCGCCGTCTCCCCAGCCCACCCCCGGAAAGCCCCCGCGGCAGCAAGCCAGCGTCTGCCGGATGGTTCCGCGAGCACTCGGTGAGTCTGTGCCCTGCCGGGTGCCGCGCGGCAGCGCCGTGACCCTTCGGTGAGGGCGCGGGCTGAACGAGCAGGGCTTCAATTATTCATTCTGACACTGTTGCTGCCTGCTGCAGTTTCCCTCCTCCAGGGACATGGTGTGTAACGAGACTTTGAAATACTTTGCCAGCGAGGCTGCGGTCCTGTCTGGGCATAGGACAGCTGAATGCTTGTCTGGCCGTTCTGAAGGCTTCATTTGTGGCGGTAAAAGGTCTTGGCCCAAGGGAACATTTAAAATGAGGTACTTCCTCTATTAATTCCATGGTTTCTAAAAGGTATCCTGGGTGCTCCCGACAATGTTTTACCTCTCAGGATGGTTCCAGAGTTCAGAAAACCCCACATTCATGAAAAGCAGAGAAAGGTCAAAGCCGTAAGTGAAGCCCTGGTTTATCACACAGAGTTTGCCGTGCGTTCCCTGACTCCCTGACATGCTGAGCGAGCTCTGGAGTGCAGGCAACACTTTGGGACCAGGCTGGTTAGTGTGGCTACAAACATATATGCCAGACCCTCTCCCACCATTTCTTGTCTCAAGAGTGTGCAGCCATGGCCCAGTCATGCTGGTTCTCCGTGGGGTGCACCCATGGAGTGACAGCGCGTGAGTGTGGATCAGAAGTGTCAGACAGCCCCTGTATGTTGCCTGTAAGGCTTGGTTTCCTGAGCTGCAGTGAGCCTGCCATGCTCAGTGTGGAAGGCAGTAGTCGTGACTTAGGATGCCTCTAGTCCCAACTCCTGCTGAAGCAGGGTCAGCAGTGCAGACCCAGGATTTGGTGTCATTTGCAACCTCCGTAGGACATCAGCCAGCACTTTCAACACCCTTCAGTGTTGAAGCACCACGGGGTCCCATGCATGTGTTCAGAAGAAGCAGGCTAAGGCCAAAAAAACCTCTGGGAAGTCAGTTGCTGTTTGCAAGAGAAGTGGTCTGAGGTGATGTTCGGACGTGGATGGGTGTTCCTGTTTTAATTAGCTTTCTCGTCTTCTGCTCGTATTTACGAGACTGCATTCCAGGTGTCACTTTTATTCTGAAGTGTAGGAGAGCAGGGACTGTAGGTCGGGTTGAATTCCATTCTAGAAGTCACATCTGGCCAAAACCGGGTGCCATTGCCACCCCACAGTCTGCATGGATTCCATCTGCTTTACTTCTGCCACTGGGCCATCCCAGTTGATTCAAGTGTGTACCCCTTTATCCTTGATGCAGGATTTGTTTGCTCCCCTTCCCACAAGCGATGGCCAGTTTTGCCCCTGCTCTGCTGCTCTGTGAGTTCATTGTTCTCAGGCTGGCGAGGCCCCAGTTCTGGGGTGACCGATGGGGCAGGCTGCAAAGCCGGTGGTTGCCCGCCAGCCTGAATGATATTTTAATAAGCACAGAGAGATGACAGGGAGGGAAGCTGTTCCCTGGCATGACTGGCAGTTCTTTTTTCAGCCTCAGAGCTCTAATAGAAGATGTTTGGTCTTGTTCCAGAAGTAAATTCCCAAACTGAAGCAGAAAATCCAATTAGCTCCTAACTTACTGCTTTTCTAAAGGGGGCAATGAAGTTTTTCCCTCTGGTCTATCAACCGGGCAGGGGGTTTTCCCTGGTTTTGCATCTTGTTTTTGGCTTAAGGATTTTGTAGCTGGAAGTCTTGACTTTTCTTTATTTTTTTAGTTTCATTTTTCTTAATTTCTTCCATTTTCTCCATTTTCTCCTCTTCCCTGAACATTCCCTGCTCTGCTGTCTTTACGCTCGTCACAAATTCCTGGCAAAGTGTCTCTGAATAGAGGGGTCTACCAACCTATTTGGCTTCCAGCGTCCACCTCCCGTGAAGCAGCAGTGCCGTGCCAGGCACTGGCATCTGCATGGAAGTGGGTGTCCTCTTCTTCCTGCTCGGCAGCTGTATCCCAGCTGTACAATACCAGGTCTGTTTAGGGCTTTGCTTCACCCTTGATCTTATGAATAAAGCATTTCAAAAGGGAGCGCCAGCAAAGCTGCAGCAGGCTCTGAGGTCCTCTGCCTGCTGAGCCACACAGTGCTTTGCACACGAGCTGTTAGGTCGTCAGACTTTCAGACAAGAAGATCCCTTTTCTTGTGAGAACAGGGAAAAAGAGGTCTGGCTCTGGCTAGGGAAACAAAAGTGCTGCTGGGTTTGAAATGAGGCCAGGTCCTGTGTACTGATCAGAGAATGCCCGCAATATTGGGACGTAGACCTTCGTGCCTGTGTAGTGTTGGGTGTCAGCTGGACTGTGAGCTGGGAATGAAGGGGGTTCCTGCTGAAATGTGCTTCTTTGTCCTTGCAGATCAGCGATGAAGCTAAAGGTTCAGATCATGTTTGGCCTTCTTTTCTGCGTGGGTGTTTTGCCCACAGATGGCTTCCCAGCAGACACCAGTACTGAGTTTCGTTCTGCTTTCTCTGTGGCCAGAACCAGCAGCATGGAAGGCAGCTCTGAGATGGTCATTACCTTCGACAAAGTGTATGTGAACATCGGCAATGACTTTGATCCCAAGACGGGGTTGTTCCGCTGTCGGATCCCTGGAGCCTACTACTTCTCCTTTACTGTTGGGAAATACCCAAAGAAAAACTTGTCTGTCATGCTGATGAGAAACAAGAATGAGGTGCAGGTGATTGTGTATGATGAGCATCACCGCAAGGAGCGGAAGGTAGCCAGCCAGAGTGCCATGCTGCAGCTTGACTACGGCGACACTGTCTGGCTGCGTTTACATGGGGATCCCAAGTACGCACTCTACAGCAACGTGGGCCCCTACACGACTTTCAATGGCTACCTGATCTATCCGGACACTTCTGCCTTCTTCCAGAATACTCTCAGCTCTCAAGAGCTGGGGCCACACCACCGCAACGCCCAGCAGCTTCTCGGAGAGCAGAAAGAAGCTTCGCAGTGGCATGTGTTGGCTGATCAACCAAACAGGGAACAAGACCCTCGCTCTGCATTTTCTGTCGCGCGCTCACAGAGTCTCCTGGGGACCGACAGCAAGCAAACCCAGCATGAGCCAATCACGTTTGATACAGAGTTTGTGAACATTGGGAAAGATTTCAATTGCTCCACTGGCATCTTCTCGTGCCGCATACCTGGCGCCTACTACTTCTCCTTCACCATTGGCAAGATGCCCTTTAAGACTATGTCAGTGAAGCTTATGAAGAACCACAATGAAGTGCAGGCTATGATCTACGATGACAACCACTCCAAGAGGCGAGAAATGCAGAGCCAGAGTATCATGCTGCCTCTGCAATATGGGGACACCGTTTGGCTCTACAGTCATCAGCACGATGGCTATGGTGCCTACAGCAACCATGGCAAGTACATCACCTTCACGGGCTTCCTGATCTATCCGGATGCTCAGACAAAGTGGCTTACAGGTGCCAGCTCATCCCAAGGGTCCAATACTTAAATGTGGGTGTGAAGGAAGCATAAGAAAAGCCAAGGTGCCATGAACTCGGGTACTACTCCTCTTCAAATATCCTCTAAGCATGCTCTCCCGTGTCCAGTGTTTTCCCTGCACTCACGCTTGTGCCCTGTCTGCAGAGCCACAGCTGTGTCTACGTTTGTCTGTAGAAAGGTCTGTACGGGTTGTCTGTGTGTGTACTGTGTTGGTGTTTGATCTCAACATAAAGCATGAGATAGTCTTGGGGCAGGGGTGGGGTGGGGTGAGGTGCCGAGCATCAGAGAACTGCTGCGGCAATGGCATCCGGAAGATAAAGGCTGCAAGGACTTTCCTCATGTGTCTGGGGAGGGAACGCCTGTCATGAAAATGAATGTAATAAAAGTACAAGAGATGTACAGGTTACTCAGGCTGGGGTTTGTTGTTACCTGGGAGACTTGTGTGCTTGTCGCCAGCTGAGTGAGGTCCGGGTCCAGGAGAGAAAGCAGTGTGGTGATTGTGGGACCGTGTGCCAGTCTGCCTGTGCAGACTTCTTTCTTTCACGTGTGTGGGGAAGTGTTGGTACCTCTTAATGATGAACTGGGCTTGTCTGCAGCCACCTCCTGCCTCTGCCACTCCATATGTGTCCGGGACATCGAAGGCCAGGATGAAGGATGGAGACTGGAGGTGTATGCAAAACAGCACAAACGCAGAAGAACGTGAGGTGGGACTCTAGTCCTCTAGAGACTACAGCTCAGCTAAAAGGCTAACCTTAGTTCTTACAGCCTTTGGGGAAAAGCAAGGAGGAACACCCCACCAGGAATACCTTTACGAACTGTTGAGCTCCTGCTGTCACAGCACTAACATGACCTCTAAAACCATTCTCTATGGCATCTTGCCTCCAGGCTTCTTGCTCCTGCTTCACCACCTCTCCTGTCCATCTGTTGGGCAGTAACAGCTTGCAAGAAAACTCAGCGGGTCAAAAGCTAGCAGGACCCACTCCGAGTGCCACACGAGCATGGAAAATCAGGAGCATACTGACAGGAAGGGAGCCACAGATCCCCTCAGAAGGTATGATAACCGTTCAAAATGAATGTTCTCTCAGTGGGAAACCTAGCAGGAAAGAAATAATCCAACCCCTCCCGAGTAAGGAATTCCACCTCTTCCATTCCACACCACAGTGTGCGAGGCACAGAGACGTTAATGATCAGCTTTGGTTTGGGGGACAGAGACTGTGTGTTTATTACTTCTGTAAAGCGCAGGAGCCACCCAGAAAACCTTCTTAGAGGAGGCAGCGTCTGCTGAAGAAATAACTAGGTCACAGTCCTTAGGAATTTAAATGAGATCCGAGTAGGAGTATTCCAAACTGGCCGCTGACACAAAGCCTTGTACCTGCGCGCGGTGCCATACGCAGCAGCCAGAACACTCGGTGGAGTACATGCTCTCTGCAGGTTCCTTTCTAAAGAACGATACGTGAAACGCATGGAGTGGAGAATCACTCCGGATTTACAGAACCCAAGGCCACCTAAGCAGAAAGCTGAAATGGGGTGACCGGCCCCTCCCGTCTGACACCACAAAATCCACTCAGCTTCTTACTGGGGAGGGGGACAGATCGTGAGTTTGGCTGGAACCACAGGGAGGCTGGGCTGGAGGGGGTGAGACAATGCAGAAGGCAGGGCAGAAAGGGTGCTGTGTTGTACAAAATGCTGAATAAGGAGGAAAGCACCCAAGGCCAGGGATGCTGCTGCTTTCGGGTGCGTCCTTTTCCCCAGACCTTCCCCGATCAAGGGCCTCTCTTGGTCCTGGCCAGGTTAGAATGGTAGAAAGGTTTCAGGGACGATAGATGCAAAGGTTTCTCCTCCCAGGGCCAGGAAGCCAGGAGCAGGGTGGTGTTTGCAGGGCAGAGCCCCTTGCACAGGTCGCGAAAGATTTCGTCGGCCAGCTGAGAGAAAAAATGAATCCAGAGGTTTTTATCCAGACCCTGCATGGAGCGAACCTGGTGGGCACAGTAAACACTGGTGAGAAGGAGACGGCGAAACTCAGTGGGAGGAAGGGGGGCATCACTCAGCGAGTAGTATCTCAGGTGCTGCTCCATCTCTGCTGGTGCTTTGGGAACTTCATCTTCCAAAACCTGCACAATCCGCTGTGCTGGGCGCAGGGATGCCAGCTCCTCGTCCCACAGCCACACCGTCCCGTTGGCCTGAATGTCCAGCCCTCCCCAGAGCATCTGGAAGAGAAGAGCAGCATGTGCACGGGAAGTCCAGCGCAATCCCTTTGTCACAGCCAAGTGGTGAAGCTGCGGGCAGTGCTGCCATATCTCAGGCTGTGAGGCAGCCACTCCCTGACTCACTACCCAGGGCCCACCTTGTCCCACTTCATGGCCCTTCTGCCAGCCCCACACGCCTCAGTTTCCCACGGGCCGGTCCTGCTCTCTTCTCCCATCCTATCTCTCCTGCCACAGTCCCATCTGTGTGACCACCATGAGTGGTCCCTCGTCCCCAAAATATGAGGGGCCGTGGAGACTCTGGGAGCCCCTGAAGCTGCACACCACGGTGGGAGGGAGCACAAATGCCATTGGGGTATCACCGAGGGGTTTTCCAGGCACTCCTGAGCGAGACCCTGCTTGTAGACAGCAGGACGTATGGGTTTGCTCATGCAGGCAGGTGGGAGTGTGGGCACTAACAGTGCCTCAGCCCACGGGCCCCCGCCACCCCAGAGACCTCTAGCATGACGTTGGCATCCTCAGGGGCGCGATGGGGTGTGCTGGCACCGGCACCATTCCTGCTGCGAGGATGTGCATCTGGAAGACAACAGGCAGATTTGGCAACATGAGACCATGAGCCTTCCTGTCCACTGTAGTCATTCAGTCCTCAGTAACAGCCTCCACAGTTCTGAGCTGCCATCGCAGCTTGCCAAAGGGGACAACTGCTGGCCACTGCGCTCTGATGAGCAAAACAAGCTTTTTGAGGGAAGCTGAAGTAGTCAAGGGTGGGGAGTGTAAGCTCTGGATAGGATGGCCCTTAATCCTGCCCACAGAGGTATGGCAACAAAGGCGCTGGCTTTTACCGGCAGCGAGGCAGCCCCTCCAGGCCAGCTACGGGCGGCTGTGGGACTGGTGCGCTTCGGTTGATTGGCAGGTTTGGATGGAGAAATTGACGCTGCCCAGAAAAGGAGGGTGCTGGGAGGCTCCTTAATCTGCAGGTGGGAACATCGCCTGGTGCTTATCCTGGCTGTCCCCTGCTTCCCTGAGCATCTGCTGCTAGCAGGGGCAGATCCAGTGCGGCCCTCTCGTGTCCAGCTAACTCCCTGCTACCTGTGGAAAATGGATCAGTAGGATGCCAGAGGTACAGGAGTTTGTGAATGTGATTCACACCCATGTGAAGCATTATTTTAATGTACTAACCCTCCACGAGTTTTAGCTTCTTGCATTTATTTTGCCTTTATTCTCTCTCAGTTCTTGAAAACGCTGTTTTCTCTGACACCGTTTTCTTGCGTTTTTATAGACAAAAGAGGAGAATTTGTGCGGAGTACTCCCTGTGCGTGTGATTACTGCTACCAAACCTGCTTCCAACTGTCTGTCCTTGAGGAAAGCTTTGTCAGAGTGATGCAGAGCTGCCTGCAGATGTTCACCTCCACCCCCAGGCTGTGGAGAGCTGTTTCTCCAAACAGCTGCAGGCTCCTGTCAGCTCCTGACAGCTGCGGCATGTGAGCAGGGGTGTAGCTGCTGTTCCTTATTCATCCAGGGGTGGGCCAGCAGGGCTCTCAACTCAGTGAAAACACTGCGTCAATTGAGAGTATCTCTGCTTGGCCCCCCTCTGCTAACCGACCCTCCAGGCTCACAGGTCACCGGACTGGGAGGAGCCTGCTCCGTTGCAAAGTTGTGAGTTTGTTGAGTAACTGCCAAACTGGCTCAGAAATACAGGCAGTCTGAGATTGTTGTAGTAGAAAAAGAGAAAAATTAAAGTACAAAACACAAACATCCCCTGGAGATGGGAAAACGGTCCCTCACTTTATTATTCGATGGGGATATTTTACCCCAAAAAGCATCTAGAAAATCCACAGACATTATTGCAGGAGCAGACTTCTTTGAGACCCAAGAAAACCCTCTCCTCCACAAAAACTAGTGGCAGGTCTTCACACTGCAAGTAGGAAGAGTTTCCCCCAGGGAAAAGCCACAGAGGACTCCAGCTCTGCCCGTGTCAGCACAGCAAGCTGAAGCTCTGGACTGGGAACGTTTGCCAAGCCCTCACTCGGGGGTGCAGGTCCTACCTGTCAGCAGCTGGGATCCGGCAAACACGCAGAGCACCAGCCAGGCTCTGCGCTGTGCCTGGGCCATTGCAGCCTAGCCGCTTCGCTGTGGGCAGTGCAGTGGGAAGCAGGAGCTGTGCACTGCAGCATCAGCCCTGGCCGCTCCTGGTCCCAGCAGCCTCTGTTGGACGGGATCCCTCTCTCTGTGTTTGTGATTGCAGGCCTGGGAGGGGTTTGCCGTTCAGCTTGCTGACCCCAGAAAGGGTATTTTTCATCATATTTTGGAAACTTGGAAGACTTTGTTAGGAAGTTTCTGGCAGAATTATTTAAGCTTCCATTCCATTGCAATTTATTACAGGAAGTTATTAGATGAGAGAAATCCCCCTACACACAACGTCTGTGGAGAAGGGAGGACCGCGTGGTCCCCTCTGCTGCCACATGGCACCACCGTCACGTCTCTGCGACACCTGCTCAGGTTCTGGGAAATACAATCCGGGCCAATACACCTCATGGGGGCTGCAGTGTGAGCTGAGCAGGGACAGAGATTTGGAACACTGCTTTGTGCTTGGCCAGACTCCTATGGTCTCCCTCAGCATGCCCCAAGTGGCTACCAGCCACCGAGAACCCAGAGAGAGCAGGACGTACAGGCAAGAATAGTCCCTGAAGCTCAGGAGCTGCATGTTTGCAATTTGAGGCTGTGTAGCATCTGGTGTCCTGGGGTAACCCGTCTGGGTGAGCTACCCGTGCTCTTCATAGCTGCACATACCTCTTCCACGTTAAAGACCTGCTGGAAACAACACCTGTGCCTGCAGGGCTGGCTGCTTCTGCAGTGTGGCCATTCATCGGCAGACCCTGCAGGCTGCCTGACTTGACAGGGTGTTGAATGTTTCTGCGTGTTACGTGAACCCTTTGCACAAGCGTTACGTTTCAGTGGCTGTTTTCCCTCTGTCCCTGCTCCCTTCAGCCTTCCGACTTACCTCCTGGGAAATACACGCGATTCTGATCCACAAACCATGCGTCTCAGCATGGTGCTTTAAGCGCCCTGGGATGGTGGGGAGCACACGGGGTGGGGGGAAATGGGCCTTAGAAAGGATTTTCACAACAAAAGTGGTGCCAGGGATTTTTTGCCCTGTGCAGTAGGCACTGGCCTGAAGGCAGCATCCCTGCACACACGGCAGCTGTGGGCTGTCTCGTAGGAGACTCAGGCACAATTGATGGCAGAACCAAAGCGAGCCAAGACCTCTACCAAACCCCAGACTTGTGCCGATCTGTGTCCCCTCTTTCCTCTCCCATATTTAGGGTGAGCGGCAAGTGCTGGCCGCAGCAGACTGAAACAAATTTGACAAGGCATTTCAGAAGCCCGTGCCTAAGGGGCCTGACTTTTACTACACTGCTCAGCATTTTAATCTTGGAAACAGGTCGCGTTCCGGTCGCACCGAGTACTTGATCCTTTTTTATTGATTTATTATGGTCCTACCCTATCCCAGGCTATCACTTCCCCAAAATCATTTTCTTTCGATGAGTGCTTCTGCAATTTAAAAGCTTTAGTGATTCAGGGAATCTCCGCAGCTTGTGAGTTATCTAATGAAATCGTTTGGGAAAGGGCTTTCAGCTCTTGGTGAGGTCAGTCAGCTGATGCAGGACTGCTGTGCATTTTCTGGACTCGGGACAAGTGACATCACTGACTGCTCTAACACAATCCCAGTCCAACAGGTGGTGGGGGGACTGAAACCAGCGTTTCTCCAGCATTTTTGGAATGAGCTAAGATGCTCCACAAAAGCAAAGGCAGTGGTCATGCTGAGAGTACACAGCTGGAAGTGGTCAGAGCAGTGACAACAAGGCGCAGACTACTGCCTGTGGGACAAGGGAAGGGAGGAGGCTTTGACTGCAGGGAAAAAACGGTCTGGACATGCTGCTTCCTGGTGAAGAGACTGCCAGCACGAGGCAGTCACATGAGAGAGGTTCCCTGCGTTCCCCCTTCTGCCAGGAGAACTGGCACCAACCTAATTCCCAAGGAAACAATGCTGAGATTTCCACCACTCTGTAGGTGTTGGGCCCAGGAACACCATGTGTTGTCCTGGTAGCAGCTGCACCGGAACCACATACAAAAGCTGTGCCTGTTGGCTGTGTAATTACAGCCTTCCCAACACCCATCTCGGAGCAGAGATCCTGCTGTCCTGCTGCTTCAGGACAGGACTGCTGGTGTCTGCAGGGGCAGCCAGCAGCAGCAGAGCACAGACAACCTCTCAGCCACATGGAAGGCCTGGACTGCTCAATTTGCAAACCAGGAAGATGAATCCGGTGCCTTGAAACTCAAAGCAGCAGATGAACACCTATCAGCTGGATTGCCAGGACTGTAAACTGGCATCCCTCACGCTGTGCTCTCATCTAGTTTGAAAACAACATCATCCACGTGACCACAATGGGCGAGAGTCACATGCATTTTTATTATTATAAATACTCCATGAGAACAGGAAAGACAGTGCTGCATATCTACGCCATTCCGCTATTTCACTTCTTTCTTGGCTCCTGCTTCTATTTTCAGGGGTTCTGGTGCGGCACGATAGGCAGGAAATGCCTCCCAAGGACTATTCAGATCAAACTTGCGGAACTCCTGAGAGAGCTCAACAGGCTCTGCCACTACCCGCTTCACCTCATCATCATACCGCACCTGCAACAGCGCAAAGGACACGGGGGTGTAACACATCTGGTAACACATCTGTAACCCAGGACAAAGGAATTTCTCCTGGGTTACCGAGGTAAGATTGTCTATCTTGACCTAGCTGGGGACTAGTCTCACGGACCTCTATGACATGACAGTTTGGCTGTAATACAACCAGGGTGAAATGCAGGCGAGTACAGACACTGGGGCTTGCTTTACCCTCACTGTGCCAGTCGAGATCTCTAAAGCACAGCCCAGGAGATGCTGCCTGCTCCTCACCTGCAGGAGTCCCTGTTATTTCTACCTTTTTGCTTAAAACCCTCCATGGCTTGCAGAACCTCAGCTTTTTCCCCTTAGAGACTCAGCCTCAGATCTGCTCCAAGTACAACCACCTCTGCAAGATGGTCACTTGAGACAAGCGCCAATCACTTAAGTCACCTGTGGCTTGACATCCAGAGGAAGATACCAGATAACTGGCAGAAGTCAATTCCACTGGAGGTTTATAATCGGAGCAAGTGGAGCTCCACCTACATTAAGGTCAGCTCAGTCCTTTACTCCTCTGCCAGTCTCCTGTTTTGCAGTGGAACATTCAATCTTCCAGATCTGCTAAAAGCAGAAGCACTCTCCCTGCCTGACAATTCTTTGGCATACAGTTGTTTTGCTCAATGCCCCTGGCTCAGGCTGCCTTCGTGCAATGATGCTTTGTGATCACTTCAAATTTCCATGCAAGGAATCTATGCAATTCTGAAATACAGAGAGGTGAAACACCCTGGGAGCCTTTTGGGAGACGGACTGTGAAGCAGTTGCATCTCTGTACCAAAACTCAGGCTTCAGACACAAGCACATGTCCTACCTCCACGTAACCAGAAAGCGGAAAGTCCTTCCGGAAAGGATGGCCCTCAAACCCATAGTCTGTGAGGATTCGCCTCAGGTCAGGGTGATTAGCAAAGAAAACACCATACATGTCCCAAACCTAAGTGGAAGGGAGCCAAGCAAGTTCAGTTAGTCTAGGAAAAACCCCTTTGTGCATTACGTCTACAACATTTCGGTTCCACGCCTGGCTTCGCGCAGCACCAGCAAAACTGCTGCAGCAACCTGTTCCAAAGAAAATCAAAAGCTCTTCTCTCCTGCTTAGAAGCGCAGCCAGAGAAACAGGCCTGTCTCAGGGCCCAGGGAATTGGTTTAACAGGGAAAGCACAGCTCCTCGCCACAGACTCTTCCAGGCACACCAGCACTCACCTCCCTCTCATACCAGTTTGCTGCTTTGTGCACAGATACTGCTGAGTCAACAGGCGTCAGCTCATCCGTGTATGTCTTCACGCGGATCCGGCTGTTGAAGCGCAGAGACAGGAGATTGTACACAATCTGAAGCACAGTAAAAGAAGGCATTGGTCTGGTGTTTGTGGATCTCTAGTACAGCACTGGCTAAGCTACAAACCTGTGTAACATCGGTTCTGCTCCTCCTGTGGTCCACAAAAACCAGGGTAAACAAAACCAGTGTTTCATGGCAGGTCTTTTTTATCACCGTCAGCACAAAACGTGGCCAGAGCTGCACTGGCTCCCATGGCCACCAGCGCTCATGAAACTAAGTCCTGCACCTACAAGCAGCTCTTACCTCAAAGCGGTACTGCCGAGAGGGAACATCCACAGCTGTCAAGTCAGCTAGAGATTTGAACTGGGCGTTGGTGTGATCTCTGAGAAAGGTCAGAACTGGAATGATTCCATCTGGATGGATCAACAGTTCCAGCTCATTGAAACAGGTCACCTGATGAAAACAGGGTAAAGGGTGTGAGGACAAACGCTAAATAGGGCTAAACATTATGCTGAATGCATCAAACACCCCAACAAAGGGAGTATGTAGCACAGCAGACCCACAGTGACTTCAAATAAGGGGTTTATTAACAGTGGTGTCTTATGCAATTACAACAATCCTCCTTCCCCAGACAATCTCCTGAAAACAGCTGGTGTGTTCGCTAGGTCCAGCCTACCTTTCCCCCCACCCCAAAAACAAATTCATCAGACAGCACCTACCTGCACTTGCTGGATGTACTTGGGCAGGATCTCGGCAACGTACTCCCCAAAAGCACAAAGCTGTTTCTGTTCTACCTCATTCTTTGGCCTGACAGTTGCTAAAGAGAAAATTAAAGTTCCCAAGACTATGGCAGAGAATATAGAAAAAACAGCAGCAACCCCATCTCAGACTTACACACCCCTCTTGCCAGCCCAGCTGCCTCTGGCAGAAGCCAGGCAGGTTTAGGTGACTTGTAAAGTATATTTACGGACAATCCAAAGCTAAACACAACCTGTTTGTGCAGCAGAACTCATAGGATGCTGTAGGAGAGACACAGAACCAGAGGCCAGGACAAGAAATGAAGGTTCTGTCAGTACTAGGCTGCAATTACTTTGAGCGCTGAACATAAAGCAGGAGAAACAGTCCAGTGACCTGATGAAGCAGCAAGTAAGATAGAAAAGGCAGAGGCAGATTTAACAGAGACACTCGTGACACGAAGCCTGGTCTAGAAAGGATCTATTTTTCCAAACAAAGCAATTGTAGGTTTGTCTGGCGTGCCAACATCTAAGCTGCTGTCTTGCCACAAGACCACCCCCGTCTGTGGAATTTTGTTATGACTCCAGACACATCCAGGGTCACAGCGCTGCTCCCCGGGGCAAATGCACGACACAGGGCGCAAACGGGAATCTGGGGGAGGAGCAGAAGGCTGCCAACAGAGCTGCCCTGTGGGCCGGGGTTCAGACTTGTGTGGGCCTGGCACCGGCCACTCACTGACACTGTGAAAAGGTTCTGTCACACCCTTCTGAGACTCCCTGGAAATGGAAGGGACGCAGAGGCGACACCGGGATGAGCAGTGGGACAGGGATCACAGAGGCACTGACAGGGAACATCTGCGCGGGCCACCCCTCCCCGCGGCCGCAGTCACGGGCCCCGTTCACTCACGGCGAGTCTCCGCGGCAGAGCTCCCCGACAGCCGGACCTGGGCCCGCACCGGGGCTGTGCCAGCTGCGAAAGAAACGGACACTTCTCACCGCCTGCCCGACTCGGGGACGGACCCCAGAGGCTGGATCGGGGACGGACCCGCTCACCTCGCAGCGCGACCCTCGCTAGCCCCCGCGCTGCTATCGCCAACATCTCTCCGGGACGCGGCGGGACAAGGGGGAACAAGGGCACGGGCCGCAGCCGGAACCGGAAGCCGCTCCGAGCTGCCCCGGGGCCGGAAGCGCGAGAGGCCGCCCCAGGACTCTTCCGGGTCGCAGCGGAAACGGCGCCTGGAGCGGGGCTTGGGGGCTCCGGGGGCGCGATGAAGGGTGGGGCCGCAGGTGGGTGCCGCGGGAGGGGCTTCGCGCTGTGGCAGCATCGGGGTTTGGTCCCGCCCCGCCAGGCTTAGCTGGTGGCAGGCGCCGGCTCCCGGTGGCGAGTGGTTCGGTGGGGCCTGCGTGGGTAACCGGTTTGGCCCCACGGGAGGAGTCTTGGTCCTGCTCTGCTTCCGCAACCCCGCGGGCGAGGGGGGGGACTCGGCGTGTGTCGGAGAGAGCGCGAGAGGCGGGCAGGGGCCCGCAGCTGCTGGCGACATCGCCTTGGCCTTGGCACAGCGGCTGGGGGGCAGAATCCTCTCTCCGTCCTTCCGTCCGTCTTTTTCCCTCCGGTGCGCCGGGTGCTCCGCACCTCCTGAGCCCAGTGAGGATCGATAGCCCTGGCGGCAGTGGGAGTCAGCCTGCAAGACAGGCCTCATACTCGGTAACGCACACGTATTTGCCCTGTGTGGCAGCAGTTCCCCAGTGTCTTGCATAATGAAGTGTCGATGGTTTTAGACAGAGCAGACTATTGTAAAATGACAGGGAGGGTATTGTCAGGGACAGGAAGGGCCAGACAGGGGTGTAGACAGTGCAAACATAACTTGAGCAAACAGCTTAGGATCCCTCCTGTATCATTTAGAGCTACTATAGGAAAAGGGATGTTTTAGAGAGTGAGGTATGGAATCGTAACTGGATCTGCTGGAGAAGAGTCCCATCTTTGGGAAGTACTGTCGTGGAAATAATGTGCAGGATTAACTGAAGAAGTGTGTGATAGCTGATAGGTGAGGTGTGAAAATACCTGATAAAAAAACCCTTGGTACCACTGCACAGATTCCTGGTGGTGGAAACCAAAATCAGCACATCCAGCTCGTGATGCTGCCACATTGTTTTGGCTTGTGTGCTTTCTGGGGTGGCTGCTGGACTTTTCAATAACTGCTGCTGCAGTGTCAGTAAAATGAGTAGTGAAAAGACACTGTAATCATCTAGTTCTGGAAGACTGATTGGTATATATTACAGTTTTAATTAACTTCTTATTTGTTGTTGGAGACTCTGAAGCTCAAGCAGAAGTTTCTGGCGATGCTACTTATACTCAGTCTAAAATATGCTGCCTGCTACCATTATGTGTCCTGGTGTACTGCATAATCTTGTGAGTAGAGAGAGAAATCCATCCCATTATCATGGTTTTACAGATTGCTGGAGGTCTGATCTGTGTAGCACCATGGACTCATCAGAAGAGACGGGAGGCTCCTCTGCAGAAGAAAACTACTTTGTGAACTACACCTTCACCGACCGCTCCCACTCGGGCCGTGTGGCCCAAGGGATTATGAAGTTATGCCTGGAGGATGAACTCTTTGCTGATGTTACAATATCCGTGGAAGGCAAAGAATTCCAGCTGCACCGTTTGGTCCTCTCAGCTCAGAGCTGCTTTTTTCGCTCAATGTTCACTTCCAACCTAAAGGAGGCCCACAACCGGGTGATTGAGCTGCAGGACGTTAGTGAGAGTGTCTTTCAGCTTCTTGTGGACTACATTTACCATGGCACTGTAAAGCTGAGGGCAGAGGAGTTGCAGGAGACCTATGAAGTGGCAGACATGTACCAGTTGACTGCCCTTTTTGAGGAGTGCTCTCGTTTTCTGGCCCGTACAGTGCAGGTCAGAAACTGTCTGCAGGTCATGTGGTTGGCAGATCAACACAGTGACATGGAGCTCTACACAGCAGCCAAGCACTGTGCGAAGTCACATTTGTCACAGCTGCAGGACACAGAGGAGTTCCTACACTTGCCTCTCCGCCTGCTGACAGACATCCTTACAGGTAAGGAGCTCCTTACTAACCAGGGTGTGCATGGAGAAGAGATTTTCAGGGACTGAATAAACCTGATGGAAAGATACAGACTCTCCTAGTCACTGTCTATTTGGAGGATCAGCTAAGCTAAGCAAAACATTCTGGGTAACTTAATCAGGAAAAAAACACATTAATTGTTAGCGGACATGGAGCAACTAAGCTATAGAAAAGGGACACATAGGCAGCTGGTAATTCTCAGTAGTTCCTGGGTCAACATCTCAGAAGTGTTACTGAATAGTAAATTAGCACATGAACATGAATAGTAAATTCAGCACATGAACAGCTTAGCCCAGCTGCCACCAATCCATAAAAGATGCTCTGCTGCGCGGGTAGATGCAGCCAGCCCTTAAACACTCTGTGGTGCTGCTGGCAGAACTCTGGTTTTGTGCATTTGTGGGTCATTGCTAGAGGAGGCAAAAATGTAGAAGTTCAGAGGTCTGGACTTGGGACCAGATTGATCCTTGCTTTAGTTACACAGTTTGATAAATGAGTAAATAAATACGCTTGGTGTGTCATGTGCTTTATGTGCTGTTACAACAATGCCATGACGGCTCTTGTTCCACACCTTTTCTTCTCGCTTCCAGTGCAGAGAAAAGTGTTGGGATTTGTCTGATGCCCTCAGCATCACTTTAGCATCAGGATTTGTCATGAGAGCAGACCACAAAATCTGGGAAAGTCACTAGGAAGGCTCTCCACGGATACAGGTGGTGTTGCTGGCTTTCAGTGGAAGCCAGCACCTGAGTCTGGTGGGTAAAGTACTGTAGGTGATGACACAGAAGTTTGTAGCTCACTGAAATTTCTGGTTGTGCCTGGAACTAAACTAAGATCTGATGCAGTATGCTGCTGTTTCCTACTGCCACACTGCTAAGGAAAGCTGTAGCAGTTCATTAAGGATTTGCAGATGCCAAGAGGATGAGAGCCAGTGCCAAATGTGCTTTGTGGAGTGGCAGGCCGTGCTCTGAAAGGGGAAACCTTTGAAGACTTCTGCTAGTCACATTTCTAGGGCCAGCCAGAAAGGCAGGCAGCTGCTGAGAGTCTCGAACAAGAGAGAATCTTTCTGCCTTTCTTGGACATAGGTTCCTGTGTTGAAACTCATCCAGAGAGCTTAAGATCTGACAGCTCTGTCTTCTGATATTTATCCAAACTCATTTCATGCAGATGCCTGGCTGGCAGTGTTGGCCATGCCTGCCAAAACTTATTAACCTCTGTCTTTTGCTCTTCTCTAGAAAGTAGAATTTGTGGTGGGAGCATGGAGAGGGAGTTGCAGGCAAAGGATGTTCCCGAGTGCAGACGCTTTTGTCGAGGTACCGTAAATGCCTTTCTGTCCCCAAACTGCAGATGGCGTTCCGTCTTCTCAGAACCCAACTGCTGCCATAGAAACCTGGATCAACTTCAACAAGGAAGAGCGAGCGGGCTTTTCAGAGACACTGCAATCGAGTCTGAAGGTATAAAAAGACTTTCTATTATGCTGTAGCACTTGCTAGTTTCACACTTTCCAAGGCAGTGTATTCTGTTCCCAGCTGTGACTTGAAAACTGCAAAACACAAATGCCATCATGATTCATGGTGCTTCTGTGAGTTCATAAATACCAGCCCTGCTTGACAGCTTTTTCAATTGGGCCTGAGGCTGCTTTCACTGTGACTGAAGCAGTGCCACACCAAAGTTATTTCACCAGATGCTGCTACCAAGAAACCATTCAGAAATCTGAATCTGGTACCCTTCTTATAACTCTGCTCCCTCTGTGATCCCGTTAGCCTTTATCTAAACCACAGACCCTTGGGTTCCAGCCAAGCCTGATGCTGCTTTGCGATGTCACGTATGACTGGTCTCTTGTAAAGGCTATGAATCTTGAACACTGTAGAGTGGCAGGACTTGGGAAGCAGGTCACACACCTCAGGCCCACAGGTGGGTCCTAAGCTGAAAAATTCGGTCTTAAGCATCACTGATGTTTGTGTGAACTGTTCCTTTTTCCCAGGTGATTGGAGAAAACGTTCACATCTACCTGATTGGAAAGGAGTCATCTCGAACGCACTCACTCGCAGTCTCTCTGCATTGTGCTGATGACGACTCCATAAGTGTGAGTGGCCAGAACAGCCTGTGTCACCAGATCACCGCAGCCTGCAAGCATGGTAGTGACCTCTATGTCGTGGGCGGCTCCATTCCACGACGCATGTGGAAATGCAACAATGCGACTATAGACTGGGAATGGTGTGCTCCTTTGCCCCGTGACCGGCTCCAGCACACCCTCGTTTCTGTGCCAAGCAAGGATGCAATATACTCACTGGGGGGGAAAACTCTGCAGGACACTCTCTCCAATGCTGTCATATATTACAGAGTACGAGACAATGTCTGGACAGAGACCAGTCAGCTGGAAGTGGCGGTCTCTGGAGCTGCAGGTGTAAATCTTAATGGTGTCATTTACCTGCTGGGTGGGGAGGAAAATGACTTGGACTTCTTCACCAAACCCTCTCGGCTGATTCAGTGCTATGACACCAACACAGAGAAGTGCCACGTGAAGCCATATGTCTTGCCTTTTGCAGGGCGCATGCATGCTGCCGTCCACAAGGACGTGGTGTTCATTGTGGCTGAGGGGGATTCACTGCTGTGCTATAATCCCCTGCTTGACAGCTTCACAAGGCTCTGCCTGCCAGATGCCTGGAGCTCAGTACCGTCCCTCTGGAAAATTGCCAGCTGCAACGGCAGCATCTATGTCTTTCGCGACCGCTACAAAAAGGGAGATGCAAACACTTTCAAACTTAACCCAGCCACCTCTGTTGTAACAGTCACAAGTGGTATCAAAGTGCTGCTTACTAACCTGCAGTTTGTCCTGGCCTAGTTGGGAAGAACAGCCCTAGTGACAGGGCAGCAATGGTGTTCTGCAACTCAGAGGCACCCACCACCCTAAGCACCAGTTTGATTAGTACGAGCCCAAAATGTCTAGTAAAGACCCCATTCTCTGTCCCTGAGCAGAGGATGTGCAGGCTTTCTGGCTGTGGGCCTGTTCTTTTACGTAGCACTGTTAAAAGCTGAACTACTGTATCTTAGATTTCAGACAGACTAAATGCTGCTACTTTGATCCCTTGGTAAGCTGCTTGTGTTTGAGGCCCAAACCGCAGCAAATGTCTTTCTTAACCCAAAACCAATCTACCATGCACACAGACATCCTCCTTGGCCCAGACAAGCTGGGCCAAGTTTTAACTGCTGAGGAGACTGTGTGTCTGTTGTGTCAGCTGCCATTAGATATGCACTGTGTCCTCCAGGTATGTCCCCATTTAAACATTCCCACGTCCTTTATGCAGGAGAAGGGACTGGCAGAAGTATTTGCAGCAGACAGATTCCAGTGCTGACCCCAAGACCTTTAGTAGGTTGTAGTATTTAGCACTTCCTCTGGAGGAGTGGTGACAACCTGGAAACTTGCTTTGCTGCTCTGTATGCTGCTCACAATACGAGTGATATTGTTTTTATGAGTGTTGGCTTCCATTCCTGTACAGGGAAACCCCCACCTGTAATCATGACCTAGTGCTGGTGAAAGGTGGAATTAAGACTATTCTTCCTATCCCCCTCTGTTGGCATTGTAACCCTTTGGGTAAGAACATGAATAAAGTCTCTGCCGAGACAAAGTTTTCATTTCCTTTGCTGCAAATATTATAGAACTTCCTGTGGACTGCAGTTTGGAGCACTGATACTATGTGTGGGAGAGAATTTGTGGGGCTGCAAAAGAACCAAGGTAATAGCCTTATTATGAGAAAGCTTTAATGAAACAGTCCAACCTCACCTTTACTGTAATCTATGTAAAAACTTATTTATTGATGGTCAAGAAGTACAATGCTCACCTCTTCATTAGATCAGTTAAACCTGGGTTTGTATATAAAGCAGCCAAGAGACAGATTTTGATAGTTCTTACTGACACTGTGCAGTTGTTCCAGCAGTCACATTCCTGTGAAACGTCTCCAGGACTTGGACCTGCTTGCGGCGAACCAGGATGTGGGGACGGATCTTGGCAATAGCCTCTATCGCTTCCTGAGGACTCCAGTGATGCAGCTGAAAAGGTAAAAAACAGGCAAGTGAAAATGAATTCCATACCTCCACCTTCCTTCCTGCAGGCTGCAAGCAACATCAGAGAGAAAACTTCACACTTTGACCCTTCTGTTTACTTCATGTTCCTCTTGGAGTGAGTGACTTATTACTCCCATCTCTGTCAGCTCCTCCACAGAAAGAATTAGGATGATCAGAATCATTCCAGCGCCTGTGCCTATGCTGGTTGGTCAAGGCAGGCTGTACAGATGAAAGAGTACACTACTTACACCAGCAACACTGCAGCTACACTCACTGCCAGGAGGCAATGTATGTGCAAGTGAACAAGAAAATAGATTATCAAAGAAAGCTTAGACCACAGTTCAGGGAGTTTCACTTAATTGTTTACACTGCATTTGCCACTCTACAGACCAGCAACGTATATTTAGAGCTGAGTGATCTGCCTCTTCTATAGACGGGTCTCAAATCCAGACTCGGTAAATTCATGGGCTGTTTGCTCACCTATATAAGCTGAGGCTTCTGAAGTGAAAGCAAACTGAAGAAGTTTGCTGTATCCCCCCAACCACTGTGAAAGCAAACCCCATTTAGCATGGAATCCTTACTTGAATTAAATACGCTGCCACCATGGTAGCACTGCGGGAGCGCCCTGCCTTGCAGTGGACATATATGCTGTTGCCACAGGCACGGTGCTTCAGGATGAATTCAACGCCCTTGTGGAGGTTTTCCAAGGTGGGAACTCCAGTTAGATCCACAGTGCTGAGACGCAACTGCTCCACTCCCATTGCCTCCCACTCCTGAAGTGCAGATTCAACTAGTTAACTTTTTGAGATTTTTTGCCAGCTGACGCGTTTAAGGATTTCTGTAAGCGGGGTCTGTCACGCCTTTAAATCGGCTTTATGGAAGCTGTGGTGCCGACTACCGGAAAGATTAAAGCGCACCTAAAGGACGTGGGGGTTCAGTTGCGGGTAAGGAAGGATCTGGGCCCGGGCCCGGGGAGCCCTTCCCAGCGCTCACCTGGGCGGAGCAGCAGAGGAACCGGGTTTCATACTCCTCGTTGAGGGTGACCACGGCGCGGACGTTCTCCTCGGCTACCAGCTGCGGGCACAGGCCCCGTTGGGCCACATCAAGCACCGTGAGGCCCCCTGCGGGCCGGGCCCGGCCCGCCCC
>VZRI01011496.1:245168-296366 GCA_013397515.1 Upupa epops
GGCTGCCCCTGCTCCAGGCGCGAAGGGGCTGGGCCAGCGGCGGTGGGGCCCGTGGCCTCACTGCCGGCAGCGCCTTGCGGCCGGAGGTCGCCGATTGTGGTGCCTGCTCTGAGCGCGGGCAGGGGCACGTTGGGGGCTGCGGGCGGGGCTGAGAACGCTGCGGCAGGCTCGGGGCGGCCCTTGGGGTGTGTGGCTGCTCCGGCTGCCCACAAGGACCGGGCTAGTTCCGATGCAGGGCGCGGTGCGGGCCGGTTTGCCCATGGACTAATGAGGTGTACGGAGTGCTGTGTGGGACAAGGGCCGAACCTGGGTGCGGGGAGCGTCCGGCTGGAACTGAAGCTAAGAGCCGGAATCGGGTGGGAAGGCGGATAAACCCCGAGGAGGAGCCGCACGTCAAGTGAGCGATAGACACCTGGAGAAGCGATAAAGGCTGGTAACGGCGCGAGGTCCTTCCGGGGCTGTTCGTGAGTGGGAGGCAGAAAGCAGCGTTAGAAAAAAGTGAGAAACATTAATCGCTTAAGTTTCTGCGGCATGGTGTCCCAGGGGTGTTCACCCCGAAGGCAGAGGCATTCCCTTCTGCCAGACTGTATCGGGAAGCATTCCTGTAGTTTAACAGTTTCCTGTAGGTGCTGCTCCAGTGTGGCCATCGCGGGTGTTTCACGGGGCCTCACTTCATCTAGAGAAGCATGTGTTGACGTTTTGTGTCTTGGAGCACACTTTGCCTCTCCTCTGCGGGAGCTTGGACTTAACCAGTATCTACAAATTATTTCACTTCTTGTATGTGTGTCTCGGTCCTTCCAGTCTCAATCTCTGTATTAAAAAAAGGCAATATCTGTTAAATTTTCACCTTTTGCTGTTTTCTCTATGAGTTTTCTATAGATTAGTTCACTACGTAGGTTTTGCTGCACTGACTTGGCATTGAATATCCATAATAAACCCGTCGTGCTTTTCTTTTCCCCTGAGCTACGTTGTTGGCAGCTCTGCATAACGTGAGATACTGTACTGCCTAGAGTTGTGTCCAGGCCCAGCTCTTCAACAGGCAGCTTTGTTGGAAATACTCTGCTCTGATAGAGGTTTAAAAATATTACTTACATCTTTACACAGAGAGAGGAAATGTTAAGGTGGGTGCAGCCTGCATCCTGCAACTTAATATGTTCAGCTGCTTTCCTGCTGGGGAGGAATCCTTGGGGCAGGACCACAGTTCTTATATTTGCTCAGGAACACGGATGCAGATGTACATACAGTAAAATCCTCACTAGATTTTAAAATGCAGTGGTGTAATTTTTTTGAAGGTACTTGGCTCTTTTAGCCTGTGTGAATTCAAAACTGATGCTGATATTTATTCAGGGAGAGCATGAGCTGTTCTGTAGAGTGAGTTCACCCACTCTGAATGATAGCTCTTGGATGTCTCTGTTTTTAACTTTCCCTGTCGAAGTGTCTAGTGTTACACTGGAGAAAAGCCAGTCCCAGATCCTGCATTAGTTCTGTGCTTGCTGTTACAATCTGCTCCTTTTCTTTGCTTATGAGCTAAAATAATAGGGCCAGGCTTAGGAGATTGTGTTTACATGCAACAGCAAGCAAGAGCACAGTGTCCGTGTAAAAGTAGATGACTGAAAAGTAACTATTGTAAAATTGTGAATGTTAAACCATAAAGACTTAATAGTTTTATTTTGAAGGTTTATGACTTAACACTAACATGAAGAAGTTACCTGTCTTTCACAGCGGCTGATAGATGTGGTAAAGGATTCCACAGCAGTCCTATGTCCTTGCTGTTGGTCATGCCAAACTAGATAAGCTTGTTAAGTTATCCATATGGGGTGGTGGGGTGAAGATGTCTTTAACTATTATTTCTTCTGCAATGAGTTGGGATACTGAAAACATGGTGCCTGGTACTGCCTCTCAGTTGGGAAAAGCATGAAAGGTGGCTGGATCATAGGTAGGCAGTGATCATATATTTCATAAATAACAAATCCATCATTCGCGATGTCCCTCGCAAGTAACGCTTACATCATATGAAGAATCATTAGATGAAACAAAGTGTGGTGCTTTGATGTGTGAGCAATATTTATCATCTTGTGTAACTCTTCTGAAATTGCTGCAAGCAGTATGCTGAAGTAGTTGAATTTGATAAAAATAGAAGTTTATCTGTTTTGTAAATAGTTTAGACTTACACTGAGTTAAGTACCATACTGCCTGTACTCCAGTTTCTGACTGGACTCATTAATGGAGTCTGTTATGAGCAGGTTGTTCCTGCATCTTGTTCTGAAATGTGATTATGGAATTTCAGTTGCTGCGTTTCTTAATGTTATCCACTCACCTTCTGCTGTAAACCTCTTCAGTTTCATTATTCTTCCTTCTGTCATTAGAGGTGCCTGAGTTATGCAAAAAAAGTGAGATACCACCTTTTCTGCTGTTGCTGCCTACACCTGTTCTGTATTGTCCTGGACAATATTGAGAGCGCTTCCGCCTTCACATTTTGAAAAAGATGTTTCCTAAGTGTCCACTGAATATCACCTTGTTGGTACCTGTTGCCAGGAGTCAAGCATGTGAAATTAATATGTATGTTAGGTCAAAGCAGGAAATTTGGGTAGAGCCCAGGAACGAATGTAAATGGCTTCAAACCTTCAGTGCAAATTAGTCACAACTCGAGTGAAGTTGTGATATCTTACGTCATTTGTACTTGAAGTTAATTTGAGTTTTTTAGGATCTTGGCGCTGTTTTTACCTCCGTCAGAGGAGTTCCCGGTCAGTTTCAGGGCCCGTGTTTCATACTGCACCTTTCACAGAAAGTGTCCAACAGATTTTAGTATTTCACATGTCAGAGTGAAGCTATTGTTCTGCAGACATCTTATAATTTAGAATTCAGGCTGTCACTGAATCCATGAATGTTCTGTGCTATTTTTTGCTGCAAACTGTCCAGTTCAAAGAATATTTCAACATATGCATAGTATCCGCGAAGTCTTCAGCATCTTCAGACATTCATGTTTGTATTCCTTAAAAGAGATGAACTGGCTATTTTTAAAGTCTGTAATCGTACTGAAGCATTTAGCAGATGCAGGTCAAGTCTACATAGGAAAAGGAAGGTATCTTGCTTAATTTAATATAAACTGAGATTCCTAAGCCGAGTGTCATCTTGAAATGTTGTTATTGGCTCACTTGTGCCTTCTTGTTATTTGCCTTCCAAAAGCTGCTCTTTTCATTTGAGCTCTTAACCTTGCTGAAAGGTTAAAGTAGTTAGGAGTTGTATTTCTTCTCTTTTTTGTGTTGTCCATCATTGTGTTATGACTATGTAATGTCTATCAGTTTATGAGTGAAGCAGTACAGATACCTTACATGGAATAGGTGCAATTAGAAGTGGTATTACTGTAGACAGTTATGAATATGCAAATTCTTTGGGGGGGAAAACAGGGTCGTATATTCTCTAAGGCAGTTTCACTGCTCAGAAATTCATGGTTGTGTACTTGGAGTCTTGGAAAGAGACGAGTGAAAATATTCTGATATTCGTGCAGTAAAGCTTGGATTGTGCTCAGGGCCAGGATTTGATCACTAGCAGGGGCTGGCTGAAGGTGGTACTGTCTGTATTTCACAATGTGGAAGCTGCTGTGACACTGATTCTCTGATGCAGAATTTGTTTTATAATTTGTAATTTTAAATATTCATTTAATTTAAGATTAAGTCTAACAAGCATTTCATGTCTGCTTTCAGGGGAGCAGTATTCTTGATCCTTTTTTGCGAGGAAAACAATTCGGGATATGGTTAGGATACATCTAATTCTGAGTGTGCTGGTGTCTTCCTGAATCTGCAGGGACCTGCAAACATTATCCCAGGCTTGAGAGATTAGAGAAACAGTGAGGTTGTTGGTTTAAATGGAGCACTTTTATATGTATTTGCAAGTCACATTAACTGAACTAGTGCACTCCTCTGATTTGGTCACTACATTCCAGAGAGTGCAGAAAGTTGCAACTCTTCCACTTACTTGTGTGAGAGATTTTTTCTGGTAACTTCAATAACATGGGTTTGTATCACCACACAACGGTGAGATATGCTACTGATGAGAAATACACTGCACCGAGGGGTTGTAAATGTCTCATGAAAAATGTTATTTTTCTGTATGGACTACCGTCAGGTTTGCATCCTCTAATACCTGTGTGCTGGAAATAACAGGAGTTGTGCCATGTTCTTTTTCTTTACATGCCTCAGGATTTGATTTTTCACTTACACTGATGTTGCTCTTTCTGTGTCAGAACATCAAATGAGGGAGAAGATGCTGCATAGAGGTAGATTCCTTTTATTTTTTAAAAGAATGCATAGAAAAAGGTTTTGTTTGTGTTTAAACACTGGGAAAAACAATTACTAGGGAAGCAGACATGGCAGGTCACCACAGTAATTTATATCAGCCAGTGGGAAAGGTGATGCTTTCTGGTTTAGGAAAGTACTTAAAAAGGGAGAGGGTTTAAGAAGATTGCTGTAATTAAATTTGGGGGATGTGTGGTAGGGAAGGTCAAACCAAGAGCTTAGAGTGTGTATATGTACATCCAAAAGCAACAGGGAGGACCTAGCCAGGTCAGTGGTTCTGGAAATGGAGGTGAACATGAGGATTCTGTGGAGGGCAATCTTTAATCTGGCACTTGAGCTGTTGCCCAGATTCTCTTGGGTGAAGAGTGTTGGGCATTTCTGTATTATTAAGTAGGGCTCGATCAAAACAGGCTCAGAACTAATTTCAAACTAGTGACTCCCTTAAGTGCCCACCCTTTAATTTTGTTTTGTCTTGCCTCGCCACAGTGCGACGCTGACTGAGGGCGTGCATGTGTGAAGGAACTTGTCTTCACAGTGGTCTCTTTCAGAGACCATGTATGGGTAAAGCTGTTCAGCTGGTTCAGCTCCCTGCTCCTCCCTCCTGAGAGCAGAGCAGAATCTCCTCTGCTGAAACACTTGTTCCACTTTGTGCTTTCTATATTTGTACAGCAACAGCACAGTAGCTAACTGGTCACTGTGGATCTGCCTGGTACTAGTGCCTTTGGCTCTTGTGGAGCAGAGCTGAGAGCTAGGGCTTACAGTCTCTGTTGTTACATCCATCCATCTGTCTGTCTCTTCGGCTCTGGGGAGGACTGGCATGCCAAGTGAAAGGTGATCTATTTGTGGATGTTTTCTTTCTTGTAAAATGCAGTTCATCCAAGCTGGGAGTCATGGCATCGGGAATGGAGGAGGGCAGGAAATTGTCTTGCAAGGGAGAGTGTGTAGTGGGTGGCACTGGCATCACAAAGGCACAGATATAACCACAGAAAGAGTTCTCCTGGGACAAGAGTGTTCAGCCCCTGCCTGCTTTGGGGGTGATTAGCCAGGGTCCGTATCTTTCCATAAAAGGCTTGTCATTGTCTGCTATGAAGATTAGTAAAAGCTAGATCCTATCCTGGAAGAACTGCGCTGTTGTCTTTCCTTGTTATGGGCAAGGGAGATTAATGAGGAGCTAGACCCTGGTAAGCCTCGTTTATTACAAGGAGTTAGTTGCTGAGGGATGGGGTTGTAGGAAATAACCTGTTAAGAAGAGCTGGAAATGTGTGACTAGGACTTCAGCGGCTGTGTATTTGCATAAGGTTTATATTAAAGCCTGCACGTGCTTGGGCACTATTCACAATTGCTTTTATTCAGTAGATCAAGTGAACAAGTGCAGAAAGTCTTTAGCTGCTGATGCTGTAGTAAACTGTTGGAAAGATCTGTTTGAGGAGCAGAGATGCTCTAAATAGCAGCAGCAACTGGATCTACGTGGATCCACACTGGTAATACATTTTTTGAGAGGGAGGAAAGAGAAAATGGGTTGCAGAGCATGCTTTCTGCTTGTCAGGGAATGCTGTCTGCTTACAGATTCTGCTGCCTTTGGAGTATCTGTGCGGAAAGGCATCACACCTGTTTCTGGAATCTGCATGAGATAAACGCTGTTTCCTTTGCTAAGCAGAAGGCAGCATCTTGTTAAAGTAATTCAGAAAGTAATTCCATGAACGCAGTCTGAATTGTTATTCTACCACACCAGTGTATTTCCTCCTACGACAGCTATATGTACCTCACATTGGGAAGAGGCAGGCAAATTGGGGGATCTCAGCTGCTTGATAATGTCTGAATCACTCTGTGTCTGCAGGCAGGGAACTATGATGGGTGTGACAGCTCGTTTAACTGTTTGAACTCAGTTGTTTGGCTGTTTTCTAATCTTCCTTTGTTTATCAAGCACATTGCAGTAGTTGTCCCAGCTTCCTCTGGAAAACCTGTGGAATTAATTGTGAAGATGTAGCTGCTGAGATATTGAGCTTGTTGTATTAAGAGCTCTGATAATGTTTCCTGATCACATCCTCCTAGAATCCTTTTGTCTTTGCTTATTCTCTTACTTTTCCTCTTTATGGCTTCCCAGTTGACATCCCTTCTTCTGTACAGGCCAGGGCAAAGAGACAAACCCATGATCTAAACTGTTTCTGAGTTTACAGTATTGATTAAAAGCAAGTTGCGTGTGTCATTTTAAGGCCTTTGTAAAGAATCAATCAGTAGAGAATCATCATACGAAATTCTGCACCTGAATCTGATGGTGTAGTTGGAATGAGTATGTGCCAGATCTGCTCTGAAAGAGGCTTCTTCCATCTCTCATGTGTTTCCTCTTTGTGCTGCCAAGACTGTGTGTCTGGTTGTGCAGTGAATTGAGTTGGGCACCCATGTCTGGGTTGAAACCAGCATTTTCCTGTTACTGGTAGTCTAGGTCATATCTGAATCTTTTTCTTTCTCAGCTTTGTTATACAGAGGTGGGGATGAACAGCGGGTCAGGATAGGGTTGTGCTCTGTTTTTTGAGCAAGTGTTCAAGCTTAAACCGAATCTCTAGTAGGAATGTGTTGATCGCTTTCTTTGTATTTCTGCCCCTATCTGTCCAGCATTTATGGAGAGCTTGCGTCCAGTTCTCTCTAGTAATGCAACTGAACGAGGAAGTAAGAATAATTTGGTTTAGGCAGGGAGGGACTAAATATTGGTGTAAGGTACTTTGTGAATGCAGTGTTTGATACAGGCTATATGTGCTGGTGCTGTTTGCTTAGGTACGAATCAGTGAAGTTTTCCAGTCTGAGGACAAAGAACATAAGGGGCCACATGTGAGGTTTTGGTTCTGGGAAGTACAGGGTAGCTTCCAGAGTCTAGATATGAGGTATAGGAACACGGAGAGTCCAGTAAGATGCATAAGAGGATTTTGTATATTTTGAGTCTTCATGCAACCAAAAATGTATTTATAGCACTTGTTTTTGTTACAAAGTTCCTGGAGTCCCCTGCTAGTAGTGCAAACCAGCTGATGTCGAGCCATGCCCTCCAGGAGAGGTGACTGGAAAGAATTGAAGATAAGTGTACAACGTCTGAAGATACGTGCATAAAACTAGAAGCAAGTACTGAGTCTCTCTGTTCTTGGCAGAGTGCGCTCACACTCTTGATCAGTCCCACCCCTTTCTCCCCCCACCCAGCTGAAGTCTAAGATCAGGTGACATATCCAGCCTTGGTCAGCAGAGAAGGGTTCCTGAGGCCAGAGGAAGAGAGAGGAGCAAGAAGAGCTGCACAGGGGTCAGTGAACATTAATCACTGCAGGCAGCAGCCTGGATTGGGTGTTTCAGGGTCACAAAATAGACCACAATAAACCACAAAAGTTGACGGTGTAAAAGGCTGCCAATATCATAGCAAAGATGTTCTGTTAGTTGTTCACAAACAAGAATGGAAGTTGGGCTTCAGACAAAGTGTGGTATGACATTTATGAATGATGTTCAGATAAAAATAAGGCTTCAAGGTGCTGCAAGTGTTTGTGCATTGAAGATTTCAGTAGATGCTAGGGTACATATTAATGCAGAATTCTAAAATGGTTTTTCTATATTATTTACAGTGGCTTGTATACTTCAGATAGTATATAAATACATCAAAGGGGAGTTAAACATTGAAAAAAATAAATCACAGTATGTACAAATGATGTTGCAAGTGATGACAAAAGAAACCTTCAGAGAGCTTTAGTGGAAGCATAGGAAGAACTGCTTTGCAGTGAAATGGATTAGATATTTCATGTGGGCTTCTGAACAGAAGTCAGGATATTGCTCAGTTAAGATTCTCACAGCAACACAAGTGTTTGCCTCTGATGGGGGAAAAAAAGGAAAAAGTATGGAATATTTCTTTAAAGCTTCAGCTCTACAAAAATTATTTGCTGTTGAAAGTTATTTGCATCACTATAAATTGCTTAAATACAGCATTGCCTCCACTATTTTTGCGGATGTAAAGGATTGTTGTTTGAGATTTGTACCCATTTACGTATGCAAAAAGTTTGACGTTGTGCTTATTTAAAAAAAAAATTTTGAGCATATTTTTCTTTGGTTTGCAGGTGGGGCAATGGCAGATTCTACACAATAGAATTATGTAAATGTTTGTCTAATATAAGCCAAGCAAGAGGCACATACAAGCCTAAGGTAAATCAGTGTCTTAGTTGTGCTTCTCTGAAATAAAATACAGATGTTTATACTTAAACATTTTGTAGTTACAGGAAGCTGCTATAGTTAGATGACGGGATTAAAGCGCAACTTGTGTTCTTCCTTCAGGACATGGTCTATTGGGCACGGTGGTGTTTGACAGTTGGACTCGATGATCTTAGAGGTCTTTTCCAAACTTAATGTTTCTACAATTCTGATCTATGATACCAGAGGAAAGCTGAATGGTTAAATGCACTATACTGAGTGGGAGTCTTGTAGTGTGTACAGTGTCTGTAAGCAGAGCAGAAAGGTGCTTTCTGAGTATCTTGGCTCTTCATTCAAAAAGTTAAAGTGTTGGTATGTACCTTCTGTATTTGCAGCTATTGTAATTCGGAGAGTCCCTTAATTCCATCATTTGGATGGGCAGAGCAAGTTTAAATCTTTTGTTACTGAGATTTTTTTTTTTTTAATAGACAAATGTTTTGTGGAAACTTTTTCTAATGAAGTTGTTTACTCCTTTTTTGGCTGAGATGCAGCTACAACCGTGTGATGATATTCTGACTCCTGTTGAATGCATTATTGCTAGCTCTCAAAATACCTTTTCACAAAAGGATAGTACTGTACAAATGGAAACTTGTAGGCCCACAAAGTGACTTGTCCAATGCTATTCAGTCCTATAGTTAGTAATAGAACATGAGGACTTGTGTATTCAGCAGATCATAGGATCGTTTTGCATTCTCAAAGTGTGTCTGTTGGCATCTTTTAATTAGGGTTTACAAGACCAGTGTTCCATCTTCAGAGTGTTTAATGGAACAGACATTGCAGATACAGTCTGCATCCCAAATATCGACTATTTTATGATGATGTCTGGTTATAGTAACATATAGCAAAATTTAAAATATTTCCCTGAGGTGGTTTTTTTTCTTAACCTGCAGATGTACAGTTCTATTCTTCATTGTGTTCTTATTATTATATCTTGAGTTGAACAAACTTATACTCTGTTAAGTCAAGTGTACTGTTGTGAGTCATTGTGTTGGTCTGCTTGGTTACTGAAGGGATTGTCTGCTGACCTCTTTGCACATTAGTACTTGTGCTGGCAGCACTGAGGAGAACAAGATTTGACAGCTCTGTCTGCAGGAACGCAATGAGCAGGCGCGGTGACTAGGGGCTGTTGTCATGTGTTGAACAAGCAGTGTCTGGAGCTAGGAGGTTTGGGTGGTGTAAAGGTTGCAGCAGTAGAAGGGCATTTCTTGTATAAGAAAGTCTGAGTGCTTCATTGGTTAAGGCTTTGGCAGTTGCAATCATAGAATCCTTACGGATCGGAAGGGACCTTGAAAGATCATCCAGTCCAGTCCCCCTGCCACAGCAGGATCACCTAGACCAAGTCGCACAGGAACATGTCTGGGCAGGTCTGGAATGTCTCCAGAGAAGGAGACTCCACAACCCCCCTGGGCAGCCTGTTCCAATGTTCTGTTACCCTCACTGTGAAGAAGTTTCTTCAGATATTTATATGGAACCTCCTCTGTTCCAGCTTGCACCCATTGCCGCTTGTCCGATCACTAGACGACCTTGAGAAGAGCCTGGCACCATCCTCCTGACATTATAGACATTAATGAGGTCCCCCCTCAGCCTCCTCTTCTTCAAGCTAAAGAGACCCAGCTCCCTCAGCCTTTCAGGGAGGTGTTGTACTTCTTTCATCATCTTCACTGCTCTGTGTTGGAGTTTCTCCTCGCTATTTATGCTGTTTCGCTGTGTCATGGGGAAAAATTACTAGAAAGTGACACCCTTTCTAGAGTTGTGGGTTAAGCTGTACAGTAAATGAAACTCATCTTTTTGGTGTCAGCCTCTGTTCTATTCTGTGAGCTAGTGCTCACTCACTCTGATGCAGCATTATCTCCTTCACGCATTTCCTCCGGAGAAATTGTTATTTTTATATTTGCATGTTTTTATTAGTGACCGTGTTGGTACTTGAAATGTACATAGATCCACAGTGACTCCAGACTGAACATTATGTTGTTTTGGTTTTTTTTTTGAGTGACTGTTGAGGCCAGAATATACCAGGTTAACCTATATGCTCTGTTATACCTGTAGCTGCTTTTTCAGTGGTGATTTTATCACCCCACAACTCCTGGAAAGTAATGAGACTCATAACTTACTAATGTAGGCAAGTGCTGCCTGACCCAGTGAAGTCATTGCTCAGAATTCACTAAATAATCAAGTATTTCCTTCTGGATGGTTCTGGATCCTGGTAAGACTGGAGTTTTGTCACTGTCAAACCAGTATCACTGGATGTATTGGGCTCATATCCATTGTTTAGTACCCAGTGGTTGCAGCCTCTTGTTACCAGCTGCAGTTCTATTTATATTGTATTGCAAGTTACAGCCGTCAGCAAGAGTGTATTTTGTCACGCTTAGATCTAGCAGGGCTAAGTATTAAATCTAAGTATTAAAACTTCATTTTTCGTCATGGGATTCTCAAAGAGGTGGTGCAGTTCCTCTCAGCTTTGTAGAGATGATGTTGGAAGCGACTTAGATGCAGCACTTGAGTCAGAGGAGCCGATTCAGGACAAGTCTTTGCAGACGGCGCTCCGGTGAATACCTGTTAATTGTTTTGCTGTCCCTGCTAAGAACCAGCACTCATGAAACTATGACAGCGGTTCACTGTCAGTAACTAATGCTGGGCAGGGGGTGAACCCGGTTCTCACGGGAGCTTCCTGCCATGTCGGTGAGCTACAGAAACTGTAGTGCCTTACATACACACAATTGACAGCATGCCAGCTGTGCATGTGTGCTTCTTCCAAGAAGAAATACAGCTGTCAGTGTCTTTGGCCTTTGGGCCAAACTTGTCTGCTCTAGAAACCTGGAGAAGGTTATTGGTGTACTTGGATTCTGCCTGCAGTTAAGTCAACTGTACCAAAAAAACTTGCATTTGAGTAGCAGTTACGGTTCTTCCAGTCTTTCTGCAGGTGTCTGTCAGGTTTGTAAAGCTTTTATTGTCTTTGATTCAGTGATGTGTATCTTTTCACAAAGGTGCCCTGGAGTTGTGGGTTTCTCTGCCTGTACTTCAGGTTCCTTTGAAGTTTTTAATTAATTCTCTAGAGCATTACTTAGCTACATGAGCAAAGGGAAGATTTTTTTCTTCTTAACATTAAAAAGTTGTTTATCAGTATATTCTTGGGCATTTGTGAGATTAGTGAACTGTTTTTTTGCTGAAATACCAATTAGCATGTATGACAACTTCAGTAGGAGGTAAATATCTGGCAAAGATGTGGTTTAAAGGTGACAAAAATTTTGCCCTGTGTGGTGTTTTAAAGCCAGGTCTGCTAGCCAGAACCTGAATTCATTTTTTGACCAAAATCAAATATTGAATAAATGCCAAAAAAAAAAAAAGCTAAAGTGCGTTGGGGGAGGGGAAGATGTCCTTAGGTAACAGGGCCTGAATTACTAGCAGGACCTTCACAACCTAGAATGTTGTTGTGAAACAAAGCAAAAATGAGTGTGTGAAGTGTTACCAGGCCAACAGTCAATTTTCAGTAACGTTATTTTAACTCTGGGATACTCAATGCCTTTTTTGTCCTATCTTTCAAAGTGAAAACAGCAACAACTACAGGGAGGAGAGTTGCTGTAGATATGAACCAATGTTTGTATCCCTCAGTTGCATACTAGAGCTTCTTGCAAAGGTTTAGAGAAAAGTTGTTTTTACTTCTGATGATGGAAGCAGTTCTTCTCCAGGACACAGAGCAGTGCTCCCTGAACCTTAAACTCTTTGCTGCATCCTGCCTTCCTAGTGCTAAAGAGGTGGGAGTGTGGGCAAAGTAGGACTGCAAGTACTGTGTCAATAGGTTCTTGAGCTCCATCTATAATTTAGTACTTCAGAAACATAACTAAGAACAGAGTGTAAAAGTGTCTTCATACTGATTTCTTGACCAGAACAAATCTGTGCTCTCTAAAACGTGCTGTGTAGTCCATGAGGCCCTGAAGGTGAGTATAAGTGGAACGATTACCTGTGGGCTGAGACGAATCTTGGTATGTGCAGCAGAACGGTAACATCTAGTACGGAGGTGCTTGGACTCAAGCGTGAGGATCTTCTGGTGCAATGTTATTAGTACCTAAGGTCCAGTAAGGGTGTAAAGCCGAGACAATTTAAATTCCTCACCTATTCAGTTTCCAGCTGAGATTGCCCTTGGTTCTGGTGATGGTTTGACCTTTGCAGCCTCTGCACAGAGCCAGGGAAAGTCATGCGTGTTTGAATTTGATGCACTATTTAGAAACTATTATCGGGATGATTGTTACTTAGCAGCCCTCCCGGAGTGGGTCCTCTAGGAGCAGTTTGGGTTGCATTCGAGCCCTCTTCAGGTAACAAGCGACAAAAGCTTCCATATGGATAAAACTACATGAGAAATAGTGACTTTTTACTGTAGCATTAACTGACTTTCTTCATTTCAAATTGTTTCTACTAATAATACCAGAGACTCCTTCCTCAGCATGGCTGCTCTGATGGCTGCAAAGGACAATGAAACTTAGGTGTTTGTTTAGTCTAAAAAGTCTGAAGCCTAACGGTGAAGGAGGACAAAAAAAGCCTCTGTCCTACTTCTGAAAGATTTTTAAACAGGTCTGATAGCTACTAAAGACGTTTCATAGACCTGTTTGTACTGACAAAGTCAAATATGTTGAAAGTGATCTCCAGTGTACTGCCCCGTAGAATTGCCTGCACAGTTGAAATATTTGAAGGTAAACTTCTGGCCAGTCTTTAGAGAATGAAAATAAGAGTTTAATATCTGTAAGTTTTCATTTGGAGAGAGAAAGAGGGGAAAGCAGCGTAAGGGTATCTGTCCCTCTGCTTTCAGGACATGGTAATTTGCAAGCATTGTTCTTAGTCTGTTCTGAAGATTTCAGCATTGAATTGCAAGTCCACACTTTGTGGTGCCTGGTCTGAATGCCAACAAGAAACAAAACAAAAGGGTGGGGGGAACCCTCAAACCTTGTGACTGCCTTAAGTGTTCCATCTTGTCTCCTGTTCTCTAGTATTTCACAGGATGGAAGTGCAGGTCCTCACTTTTCACACTGTCATTTCCTGCCTTGTCTCCCCTTGTGTGTTGTGCTGTTGCATTTATTTCCTTTTCCTGTTGTTGTGACTAGGCCTCTTTTTCTACTTTCTCAAGATTTGTTTTCTGTCTGCAGTGCCAAAGCATTTACAGGTCTTGCAGATCTCTCTTGGATACTTAAGATTTCCATAGTTTGTCTCTCACCAAGTGTAAGATAAGCAGCAATAGCAGTACCTGAAATACCCATTCCACATCTATGGGCAAAAAAACCCCTACCCACATCCCACAGATAAGGACAACAGAATTAAAGCCTCTACAGTTTTGTTGTTTTCAACATTTGTCTTCATAGAATGTGGGGAAGGAACCTAAATGCTTCTACTTCAAAAAGCTGCTCTTGGGTTCATATTTCAATGCTGTTTTAAAATTAGTAATTGATATGAAAAAACGTCTTGCAAGGAAGTATAAATTTGTGAAAATTACTCCTTGTCTACAGTTTGCCAGAACTAATTATTCCACGGAGCCTGCGTTAAGATCTGTTCTACATGTGCAGAGATGCTCTGTGTCAAATATTAATTGCTGCAAATTGATTTTGGCAATTTGTTCATCTACTTACTTGTTTTATGTCTGGCATAATTCGTATAGGGTCTTCTCAGCCAGGCCTTGCATCGCATTAAGGTTCATTGTGCCATAGGGTTTTTTGATTTTTGGTTTTGGGGGTTATTTTAAATTCTCTACTGCTATAAAGAAATTGTTGGTAATGCTGGGGGGTTTTTTTTGTTTCACTTTCCATTCTTTTCATCTTACACACCTCACTTTTTTACGGATTAAGGAGTAAAATTTAGCTGGGAAAAAAGGAAATTTCATAGATATTTCAGATCAGTATTTTCAAGATCGAAGTTTGGAACTTTACATAATTAGTCTTAGGCTACTCTAAGGGAAAGACAACAATCCAGGGTCCTTTCTTGTTATATTCCTACAAAGATTAATAAAAATGTTCCCTGCATCATTGGGGAACAGGTACAAGGAGGAGGTAATTAAGCACCAAAGAGAGGCTGGATTTTCTAGGAAAATAGTTCACTTTAAAGACTTTACTTACATCTTTTTTTATTTATTTCACTGCTGGGCGGGTCCTGTCCTGGAAAGCAGGGTAGGCAGATACTGGCTGCCCTTGGCAAAACGTAGGTAAATAGGAACCAGAGTTGTCTGTCACTCTGTAGATGGCACTAATGTAAACCCTGATATTTGGAAGTTCTGAGGGGTTTCTGCCTTTGTGTGAAAAATAATTTAATAGATACAACTGTAATTTCCAAAATCTGTGATATACAGCATGTTTTGGCAGCTAGTTACGAAAAAACAATTGTCATGCTGTAACTGCAAGCATAAAGAAAACTGAGTGTAGCTAAATAACTGCAAGTACATGTTGTAGTCACTGGCAAGAAGTGACTGCACTGCTCCAGCAAGCATTTTGTAATGTTCCAAGAGTTGATACACATGGTAAATACAAACACAGAATCAAGTTTATCTCGATTCATGTTGGCCTTGAATTCATCATCCCTCCTGGAGTGCTCAGACACACCCAGCTGCTCTGTGGAACTTGGACTCTGGAATCAAATATTTCTGCACTTCCTACTGCATCTGATATTACCTAGTCTGTCTCCCTGTTAGCTTGGGCACTGGAGATTTAACAAGAGGTCTCTGTTGTGTGTATAGGTATCCCCCGTAGTTACTTGATCAACGTGTTATTTTTGCTTGTATTATGAAGCAGCTGCAGTGTTCTGATCAGTCTTCAAAGATCGTAAAAGAGCTTCCAGCAAATCACTGTGTTTTTTCCCTTTCTGTATCATCTGCGGGCACTGCCTGTCTCTGAATTTATAGATGCATGAGGGTAAAGTGTTGTTTCCAGAGCAGTCGATGTTTTGCTCCAATAAAAGGAGCAAGAGCAAGCTTTTATGTTCAGTGGCAGTTCTGGAATTTTTGAGTAATCAAATCTTAGCTTTGATTTATTTATTTTTTGTGTCAGATTCAGAGAAATATTGTAGTTGGTGTTTTTCTCCATAGATAGTGCACAATGTGAAAAGGGTGAGATCAGCTAGTGAAAGTGTTGATGACAATGGAGCCTCTTGACTTCACTTATTAATGCTGGTGATATGAGAAGCATCTGGACCTCAAGGCCTTGGCCTGCCGTTTTGGGAGGCAAGGAGTTAGCTGGGGATGGAAACACTGGAGTTTGTGTTCTTTCTGCTCTGTTACCCATTGCTATCTTCATGGATCTGACACTCTGTTTATCTGACAGTGCACTCAGTACTGCTTCGCCAGGGAAAATCACACAAAACAAGCCCAGTGCATCAGCGTTTTCATTGTGTATTAAGCTGAGCCTCCCTTCACATGGTCACATCCCCTTTTTAATCTGGGATTCCATGTCCTTTTCCCAGTCCAGCCCGTTTCTGTGGTGTCTGTTGCTGGTCTCCCCGAGCCTCTGTTTCTGTGGTTTGAGTGTTTTTTGTGTGGTTGAGTGTGAAGACCTGCAGGACTTTTGCAAGTGGTGTTATTGGGGGCTTAGGTACTGGTCTAGTGTTAGTAGTTTGTCACAAACTGAGGTGATGGCTGCGTTCAAGTTGGATTTCCTTCCAGAGATGATGGTGGACCATTGCTCCTTGAATGCCAGCCCTGTGTAAGTATTATGTGTTGACATCTGAGTGTATAACTGAAGTGATGGAATTGCTATCTCAGAAACCTCTGCAGTCTAAGAGACTCACCCCTCAGAGGGGGAAAGAGAGATAAGGAGAGCCTGTAGTTTGTTTTCTTGAAAACATCCTAGTGGGATTGACAATTGAGGTTGAATTCTTGCACAGAGGGAAATAACGATCTGATATTCTTAGGGATAAGGGCTAAGGAAGGATGAAGCTGTTTGGCAGTACTGTTTGGTAGTACAGTGTGTGTGCTACAGAGGCAGGTATTATAAAACTAGTTATTTAAATCAGATTTTGGAAGAACTGTTTCTGTTCTTCCCTATTAATGCCTGCAGACTACACTTCTTAATTAGAAATGAAAGGTTATTTTGATATTGTTGAGGTCATGTTAAGAGTGGCCCAGTCAATAGGAGATGTTCCTGAAGCTACCCATGGCACAGGAGGCAGGGCTGAAAATGGTTATTGGAAGAGGGTAAATGATTCCCTGTTCCAAATTGGAATTAAAAGTGTTGAAGGTTTACCTCTTTGTAAAAGGTTTGTTTGCTTTGGATCACCCTTTCTGAGTATAAAGCTACAGAGGAGTGGAAGCATTTACGATGATTCCCTTCCTTTCAAGGCACAAGGTTTGTTGTTTTTAAGGTCTGTTCATGCAGCTATAAAATTAAGTAATTTCCCTGGCAGTGTTTTTCCCTTTGGTTCTGAACAGCAGAGGGGAAAGTGAGGAGAAAACTTAACTAAATGTTACCTGGTTTGGAAATTTTGCTTCTTCTTTTAAAAAATGTGGTTGCAGATGGACAGTGGTCTGATGGACTCTTTAATGTGCATTCAATAAGCTATTAAAGATAGCATGTTCAAGGAACCAGGCAGAGAAAGCAGACTGCTCTGGTGGAAGGCCACCTATGTTCATCAACAAAGAGTTTGGGTGCCAATGGGAATCATTGAATAGTTATTATTCCTTTCCCAGTGTCCTTAGGGGTTGGTCAGCAATTCCAGTCTACTAATCATGATAGCAACAATGGGGTGTCCTTACCAGCAGTCGTCCACAGACATAAGTGCTGTGGTATACTGGGCTGTTGACAGCAAGAGCTTATGGCAAACCTTGAGGAGTGGATGCAGAAAGTAGTGGGTGATTGTTAGCTTGTTGGGCACTGTATGAAGTGGTATTACCAATGTGTGAACTGCTCGTATAGCTCAATGTCATGCCTTGAAGCCTACTGAAGGTAGATTCTCAATCTCAAAACTTTTGTGGTGGCTAGTCCAAGAAGTGAATTTCACTCCGAGTTAACACCTTGCCATTATTCAACTTCATTCAGTCAAAACTAGACGGTCCAGTCCCATCCTGTTCACATACAACCTAAGCCTGGTTTTGCTTGTGAAACTTCTTGTTTCAGTTATTGCCTTGTAGACCTCTAATGAAACATAAAATCTATTCTTGTTATGCCTGTTTCTAAGATGGATCTTCACCCTGCAAGACAGTTGCATTTAAAAACAAGCATTACAGTTTCAGTGGTTATTGATAATGTCAGTAGTCTATGGGTAGACAGAGTTTAGGTTCATTCCTGTTCCAGTTCTCTTTTCTGTAAAATTTTGTGATTCAGCTGGTGATGGCTTTCAGTAATTTCAACAGATGTGTATCTTAAAACCCATATGTTGACTGCATTGTGGGAACAAACATTGAGTAGCTTTAAACAGCTGTGTAGAGTGTTTGGTTTCTGAATGCGCAGCTTGCTAGTGGATAGGAATGATGGTTTTGAATGTTCTCTGGTATGCGGGACTGAGAACGTGCAAGTTTCTCTTTATGTTTTAAAAATTTCTATGGTCAGTTACTTTTTAATTGCTGTAAGCATGCTGCTTCTAGTTGCAGTAGCATCTAGAATCTCTGCAAAGGTACAAACTAGAAATTCTTCTGTGTTTTTTGTAGTTCAAAGAAAATGAATGGCACACTGGATCACCCAGACCAACCTGATCTAGATGCCATCAAGATGTTTGTGGGTCAGGTCCCACGGAGCTGGTGTGAGAAGGATCTAAGAGAACTTTTCGAACAGTATGGTGCTGTCTATGAAATCAATGTCTTGAGGGATAGGAGCCAAAACCCTCCTCAAAGCAAAGGTGAGAATTTCTGTACTTCTCATGTGGGACTAAGGGTCTCAGCGAGGCATTCTTGTGGTGGAGCTCTGTGACCAGGTGTGCTCACAAGCCCAGGCTTTATAGTCTTTCAGGGTATGTGTCTGAATTATACATGTACCGTGATCCAGTCATTAGCTGAGTTTGTGAAACTGGTAATTCTTTCTGAGCTCAGATTTGATGGGGATGCTTGAAGAGGATTGTAATTGCAAAGCAGAATGTCAAAATAGTACTGTGGTCCTTCAGACCATCTTTGTGATGCCATGGAATGATCACAATATTGCTGGAAGTTTCAGATAAAATATAAAATTGAGATCCTAGTCATTTACGTGCAGCAAATACTACTGTACATCCAATCCGAACTAGACCCTGTGCCTGGGTTTGTAGTTCAGTTCTGTGCAGTGTCTTACTTCCTGTGAAACTAGGTACAGTTTGGGTACTAGCAAATACTGAGTACTTGCATTATCCAACTTAACAATTCCTTTTGGCATGTTCACGTAAACGTTTGTTTTCATGATGTATTGGTGCTTTTGGATCAGAACTGAATATGTATTATTACACTTGGGAATCTTGTCCAAACTGATAGAATCAGTAGTACTGACCTCTTTCAGTGGCTAGCCTCTTCTGATTGTCATGTGTTTTCCACTCTAAGGCCAGAAATGGGGCTTGTAATTTCTGTACAGCACGTCCAGTTTGCAGTGTTTGTTCTCTTTTGTTTCCGTTGCAGGGTGCTGTTTTGTTACGTTTTATACCCGTAAAGCTGCCCTAGAAGCACAGAATGCTCTTCACAACATGAAGATTCTCCCAGGGGTAAGAAATGAGCCATGCTTTGTTCACAGCTCTGTCTTGTTTGTCTGAATCTTGGCACCACTGATGCACAAACGTGTGTTAGCTTGCCCTTAAATAGAAATATTCAACAGAGCCATGTCACGAGATCCGCATGGTAACAGCTTAAGGGGAATTTTGGAGCATTTGGTGAGAACAGTGCGGTAGTGAAGTGGGTGGGCAGGTAATAATCTGTGAGGAGGGATGATGGCATATTGTGAGGAAAGCTTTTCTTTATTCTGCAGGCTTACATGTTGTCACATACGCACTTCTTTAGAGGCAGTTTAGGCCACTTTTTTTTTCTTCCACAAGTGCAGTGGGCTGGTTTTTTTTATTATTTTTTTTTTATTTATTATAGTATACAGTATAAACTATTCCTTTAATTCTAGATGCCCTTACTTTATAGTATAAAGAATCTTTGTCCATTTCAGATGCATCATCCTATCCAGATGAAACCAGCTGACAGTGAAAAGAGTAATGGTAAGTTTTGCTGAAGTCTGAGTTTGGAGGCATGATTTGTACTGCTAGAGAAGCCTGAGGATTTTCTTGTTGATGAAAAACATCTAATGAAAGTTTCTTGAATTGAAGACCTGATTTTATAATTTTTTTTAAGGACTAAAAACAGTGTGGTTTAATATAATAGGTAGAGGACATCTGAAATTCCATGACTCGGTATCTCCCACTGCTGCTGCTTGTGGTAGAATGATGTTGTCAGTTATGGAAGCATCCAGTGAGTTCTTTGTACTAAGGTAGTTCAAATCTTTGTTAGGGACATGGACAGTGGAATTTAATGCACCCTCAGCAGGTTTACAGGTGGCATGAAGCTCAGTGCTGTGAGTAACACCCTAGAGAGAAGAGATGCTATCCAGAGGGACCTTGACAGGCTTGAGAGACCGATCCTTGCAGAGTTATACAAAGCCAAGTGCAAGGTCCCACACCCAGGTCTGAGCAGTCCTGAGCACAGATATAGGCAGTGTGACAAGTGGATGGAGAGCAGCCTTGTTGAGAAGACCGTAGGGATACTGACAGGTGAAGTGAGGGACATGAGAAGGCAACGTGCATTTGCAGCTCAGAAGTTGCCTGTGTCCCCAGCAGCTTTGAGCGGCAGGTCAGGGAGGAGATTGTGCCTTGCTGCTTTACTCTGGTGAGACAAGCCCCTGCAGGGCTGGGGCCAGCTCTGGTCTTCTCAGCACAGCAGAGATATGGAGCTGTTGGAGGAGGCCCCCGAAATGCTGCTCTGAGGGTGGAAACCCTCTGCTGTGAGGCCAGGCTGTGAGAGTTGGGAATATTCAGCTGGGGAATAGACTGGAGAAACCTTGTTGCAGACTTTTCAGTGCTAAAGTGTCTGATAAGAAAGATGGTGACAGGCATTTCAGCAAGGAGTGTAGTGACTGGATGAAGCTAAGGGCTTTAAACTGAAAGAAGGGAGATTTAGATTGGACATTAGGAAGAAATTTTTTGCTGTAAGTGTGGTGAGATCCTGGCACTGGTTGCCCAGGGAGGTTGCAAACACGTCATCCTTGCAAACATTCCAGGTCAGGTTGGATGGGGCTCTGAGCAGCATGGCCTGGTGGAAGGAGTCCCTGCCCATGGCAGAGGTACATGATTTATAGGGCTTTTCCAGCTTAACCTATTCTGTGAAATCTAGAAATGCTTTCTCAAGTGCTTGACCACTTTGAAGCAAGGCGTGTTGCAACAAGGGTGGACGTAAGAACAAGTTGCTGTAGCATACAAGGAAGGTTAAGAATTCACAAAAGTTCAGTTGAGAGAAACTGAGTATTTGTGCAAGTTGGCTGTTTCAGATGGCTTAAGTCAGTGATAATTTATCCTTGTGTTTCCAGCAAGAGTTTATGTACCTAAATGTTCAAATGTGTCCATCTGTACGTTACGTTGCAAGATAAACACGAAAAATACCTTGCAGCTTGTAGTTTCAGGCTTTCTGGGCTTCCTTAAGTGTTTTTTCTTCATTTGCCTTGGTTACGGTAAGATCATTCTTATGTCATGGAGAAGACAATTCTGGTTCCAGAAAGCTGATATCTTAAGATAATTGAAAACAGATGGTGGGGTATATGGGTAACATATGCAATAGAGGTAGTCCCATCTGCAGATTCCTTTGTCAGTGTACAGAGTAACTTTCCGTGTAAACATATCTGGAAAAGAGTAATTCTTGTGGAGTGTTGTTGTAGGAGATTAGAATAGAACTTGTATTATGCATGCAAACAACTATCCTGGGAAAATCATGGAAAGGGGTGGGGGGGGAAAGTATTCAGTGGAATTTTAGTGTGAGAGTAATGAGGTTAACGTGTAATTGTATGAATTTTAATAAAAGTGCAGGTGAAAATATGGATAAGAACGCATAATTTGAAGTGGTTTGATGTTAATAATAGGGTTTCTGGGTCTTTTGAATTAAAATGAGCTGGGTTGAAAACAGCTCTTAGAGCTTGAAAGTGAATGGGGTACAACCTTGTCAATTAAAATAGTCCGTTAAAATTGTATCAGCTGGAATAGTTTGGAAATGTCAACACCATAGAAGATTAAGTTGATTTGCCCTCACCCTGGCACTAAATGGAAAACTTTCTCTCTTGAAGCTTCAGATTGTGCAGCAGCCTTCCTTGTATTATATTTTACATTGTGCCAAATGTTGTTTTGCCAACCAATTTGTATTCTGCATAATTTTCTTCATCCTTTAAAAGCAAGTATTTCACAGGTAATTAGCAACCTTAAATAAGTAAAACGAATTCTGCTCTAGATTTGAGTTTACCCCACTCCCTTAAGTTACCTGAACTCGACAGCAGTAACCGCTAACTGAGAATATAACAGAAATGTCTGTATGGACCAGTGATTTTACAACAGTCAGCTGAAGAGTGTTTCTCAGCTCTGTGTCTAGTGTCATCGGTATTTAGAGGCAAGGGATAGTGCATGCTGGTTTAAATGGCTTTTTCACGCCTTTGGTGCAGATCAGAATGGATGAGTGTAAAACAGAACTAGAACGGTTATGTTGTAGCAACTGCTGTCGCTTCCACTCTTGAAACAAGTATGAAGAAATGGGCAGGTTTAAGTTATTGGCTTACAGGCTTGCAAGGGAGAAACAGTCAGCAAATTCTAAACATAAAGCATCATAAATCAGGCATTGTTCAGGTTTATTGAGGTATCTCAAATCCATCCTCTTAAACTGAAAAGATTCCGTTGTTAGGAGTCTGGATTTGGCAAGCCCCTACCCTAAATACCAGGGAAATAACTGCAGTTGTTGAAGTCTTCATAAAATAACATGTAGTAAGTGCATGTTTGCTGATAATACTCTTTTGGTTTCTTAGCAGTAGAAGATAGGAAGTTGTTTATTGGGATGATATCCAAGAAGTGCAATGAAAATGATATTCGAGTGATGTTCTCCCCCTTTGGGCAGATTGAAGAATGCAGGATATTACGGGGCCCAGATGGTCTGAGCCGAGGTAAGCAGGAAGGTTTTCCTTCAGGATTTGGCAATGGAAGCTGCCTTTTGCAAGTCAAAATGGTGCCTCCCCCCAGAATTTTCATTTCTTTATTTATCACCACATCTGCAGATGCAGTGAATGACTTGTTTCGGTTTTGTTCTTTTCTCAGGTTGTGCGTTTGTGACTTTTACAACAAGAGCCATGGCACAAACAGCAATCAAAGCAATGCACCAAGCACAAACCATGGAGGTAAAACAAGTTAGTGGATGTCAGGAGTTGTAATTGGTCAGGCTGTGGGTTTTGGAGGACTAGAGAAAAGAGAGAAGGATAGGTGCAGTGTTTTTCTTCACAGATACTCTCCTGGACTTCTGTGTTTGTTCTGCTCCTGTTTTTAAAGATCAAGACAGAAACTTCATCTGCAGGGAAAATAGCAAAATACAAAATAGAATTAAAAGCATATGAGATTTTAAAGCTTTCATAAATGTGCTGTTTGAATATATATGTATGTGTGCCTGTGGGGAAAGGGCAGAGGAATGATCCCAATGGCTGAGTCTCAGTGTGGTATTTTGATGACTGCTGGGGATAGCAAGTGTGTAATTGTTTGAATTGCTGTTTGCAGGGCTGCTCTTCTCCCATTGTGGTAAAATTTGCAGACACGCAGAAGGACAAAGAGCAGAAACGAATTGCTCAGCAACTCCAGCAACAAATGCAGCAGATCAGTGCTGCCTCAGTATGGGGAAACCTGGCTGGTCTCAACACACTTGGACCCCAGTACTTAGCAGTGAGTTTCTGATTTGCGTTCTTTTCCATCTCTTCAGGGATTGGTGTCTGACTGTCTTGCAGTGTTCAGTGTCTTAATTTTCAGAAAATTCCCAATATATTGGAGTGGAGTTCTTAATTCATGTGTTGTGGGTAGACACTGAAATGAAGTTACATGCTAACAGCTCTTTGGGGTACAGTTAAGTGAGGATTTCAACCCCAGTCTCTGTAGCCCCAGCTACTGAAACTACATTCTTACTATCTTCTGTAGGATGAGTTTGTGCAGGGAAGATATTCTTCATGTTATGTTCTCAATATTTACTCTGATAAATGCCCATTTTGTGTCCATCTGACAAAATAGTTCTTGTGTGTATCTTCTATTTCTCCTTTTTCAGTCTGTGTTTGTCATCCCCTTGCAGGGAAAGCTACAACTTGGCGCTGTCCTAATAGAAAAGGTGATCAGGTTGGAAGTGCCAGATAGCTGTCAGTGCACAGTAAAATAAAACAAAACCCAGAAGAAACCTCTCTCCCTAGAAAAAATGGCATAAGTCTCCTGTTTGCCACTGATTTTAGTTGATTTTGCTGGGTCCATAAAGGCTAAGGTTCTCAAACTGATGTGCTCTGGCTCCTGTGGGCTGCCACATCTGAGAACTGTAATTATGCAGTGCAAGGTCTGGGGCACAGAAAACACAAATTTCTTCCTCCTTGGGTGTGCTGTACTGTTGAAGTAGAAGAGCATTCTCTCTTACTACTGCCTTAGCTTTGGTAACTGGTTTTTTTTATAACAGTACTTAGTGGGGAAAGGAATAGGAAATCCTTCTAAATAGATTCTGAGCTGAGGCTTGAAATATCTGTCTTGGCTGTTGTGCCTAAGGAAGGTGAAGGGTCCTCCTTCTCACGATGGCTCTTTGGTTTTAAGTAGGCATTTGCCATTTGTTCTGTGCTGGCAGTGCCTTGAGGAGTTGTATCCTTAGGGGTGTCAGTCCTGCCTGAATTGCTTTGAGCAGAAACTTCACTGCTGATTCGTACGGGTTTTGACTTGGTGTACTTGCTGTAAACTTTCTTCAGCATTTGTTCTGTAGAGCAAAGCAAGTGTTGTGCTATTGCTTTGGCTGCAATATGGTGCATGAGCAATGTGTATTTTCACTACAGTAGTGCTCTGGCTGTGCTGTGTGAAGTGAACTTTCTTTACGCTTTGCTATGGTGAAGAGCATGGGCAGCAGGCATTGACAGCGCTTTGGCTGTGGTGTGATGCATTTTCTCCCAGAAGCGGAGCCAGCCCTCACTCTCACTCTTGTTTTGTTTTTTGGTGTAATGTCTAGCTTTATTTGCAGCTCCTTCAGCAGACAGCAGCTGCGTCATCTGGAAACCTGAACACACTGAGCAGCCTCCACCCAATGGGAGGTGAGTTTTATCCACCAGAAGACAAACTCAGTGCCAAAGAACAGAGCAGGAGGGTAGAGAAAGTAGTCAGAAGGCTCTAGACACACTAACCTAATTTGAAATGAGTAGCTTTGAGTTTACCCCCTGTTTGGGAATGACAGGAATCCTCTGCTGGTGTGAATTTTCCTTCAAAATCTTAGTTAACCATTGTCCCCAAGTTGTGACGTGCTAGTAACTTCCCTTACCTCTGGCATTTAAAATTATCCTCCCTTCTGAGCATGAAAAAGTGGCTCTGTACATTTGTTTTCATCCAAGTTGGTGCTCATGTGGAGCATTATTTTTTTGAAGTAAGCACTAATGCATGTGTTTCAGTGGTAATGGATTCTTAGGTGTCCTGGCTTAAGTTCTTGGTTCTTAAATGCAGTATTGGTAGCAAGGTGAACTACTCCCTATACCACTTTTGCCTCTACTCTTGTGCCTATTTAAAAGCAAGTGGTAACACTGGGGAAAATCTGTACAACAGTTCTTATTAATTGTTGCTACAGTAAGGACTGGGGTAGGGGCAAACTAGCTGAGCTTGCCGATGAAATTTGTGGAGTAATTCTTTGTTCACTATTTAAAAAACACCTTAACAGCGGAGAACGCAGGTGTATAAACGACACGTGTTTTGAAATAATGATTCCAAGTCTCTGATTTGTCATGGAGCGCATTAGTTTCAGAGTTCTGTTAGTATCTCAGCTGATTTCCTTTCTTAAAATAGATTTAAACTAAGTAGGTAATTAGATTCCAAACTTTTCAGACTTGGCAAACAAAATTTCTTCTTGACCCTGTTTGAAAACAGATGGGAAAACAATGTGATGATAAGGGGGCAAGTGTGCACATACCGAAGTGCCTCAGAAAGAAAGCAAGCTGCTCTGTGCTTCACTAGCTCCAACACTTGCACTTTAATCCTCTGTAGCAGAATGTGTGTGTGTGTATATATATAAAAAAAGTCTTTTGTCTGACTCACTGATCAGCCTCCGTGTATGCTGGCTGGTCTTGTGGTCAGGAGTTGTCTCTTAACATCTTCTCACAGTTGTTTCTTGGCTGCCAGGGGGACTAAACAAATGTGTGTAGTGGGTTATAGATGTGACTTTGTGGCCTTCTTGAAAGAACTATGCAGATACTGCTTTTCCCATACAGAGAGAGTGGACGAGCACAAGAGAAGAGGAGGTTGTTAGCCTGGTGTCTAGGCAAGTTCTGTAATGTGCACTTTGGCTGCCAGACCCTGGCCTTAGCTCTAAAGTGAAAGCTGCTTTATAGTAAGAACACAGCTTGAAAATTTCTGCAGTCTGTTTTTGGGATCATGTCTATCAAAGCTCAGGAAAACGTCTGTTTTAGTTATAACAAGTAGTCTCCTTACAGTTCTCTATATGAGAACTCAGTTCTCTCTAGATGAGTAACTAGTATTAAGCCTGTTGGGTTTAAGCTTCTTCCCATTACTCTCTTGTGATATATTGAAGTTACTGGACCTGCAGAGCTTATGTGATGGTGACTGAAGAATGCAGTTTCTCCTCTATGTGTTGCAGGACTGAATGCAATGCAGTTACAGAACCTGGCTGCCTTGGCAGCTGCGGCCAGTGCAGCTCAGAACACACCAAGTGGCACTGCTGCACTCACTTCTTCCAGCAGTCCCCTGAGTGTGCTCACCAGCTCAGGTAAGAGATTGCCATGCAGAGCAGAACATTGCAGCAGTGGGTCGTGTAAGCAGTCATTTCAGGACAGATGTGGCCTGCTTTGTGTCTCTCTTCATCACTTTCGTGTTGATTATTTGACAGTCTCAGTAGTAGATTCATTTGCTGTTGCTGGTGGCTGAAGCATGCCCCTAAACAAAGGCTTTTGTACCTGTGTTGCTTCCTCCAAATGCTCAGATTAATTTAGAGTAAAAAGAATTTTTGAGATCGTCAGGGAGTAGAGAAATAGCTGCCCTCTTTTCAGTGACATTATTACAATCTCATCACAGGTTTAGTTCATCTGTGATTTTAGGCAAGTGCATTCTTTGAGAAGTGGTTGTCTGGAACTGAGTGTATGGTTTGCACATGAAAATCAGTATTGTGCTCTTTTGTGGTTTTTTTGGTTGGGTTTTTTACTTCAGGTTACATACAATATCTACAGAAGCTAGACTGTCTGAGAAGTGTTCATTTGCTGCCTTACTGTTACATATGATCATTAAATGCAACAAAGAAGAAAAACAAAAAAATCCCTACGTTGTTCTTATATCAGACATGCTCAGTTTTTACCTCAGATGACAGTCAGTATCCTATTCAGTTACTTCTACTTTATTTTCAGTTATTTCTAAATCCTGACAGAGGAGCTCCCTGTGTTTTCAGGGTGTCACTTTTCCAGCATCTGTGGTGTGGTATGTGGGTTTGGGTTTTACTGGTTTCCATAAAAAGGCAAATTTCTTACCGAGTTTTGAAATCTTCCCTACGGAGTTGACATGCTAAAGATGAGAGGTGAGAGACCCAGGAGGGTTGGAGGGTGTTTTAAATTTGCACAGGTAGTTTTTTTATATTGTGTGGGAGGACCAAAGGTCTGGACTAAGATTATAAAGAGATTACAAGGAAAAGCTGTTTAAAAACCTGGTGTCACATGATCAGGAATTAAACCTCGGTGCTTTGCAGTTAGAGAAAGGATTCAGTTCAGAGAGTCTTCTGTTGTTGAACAGAAGTTTTTCTGCGTAAAACCTTTGTGGTCAGGAATTTTTGAAGATTAAAATTTAAAAATTCATCTTGACTCGCTGCCGTGGTATCCTATTCCATAAAAAACCACCACAACCAGAAACCATGCAATGTAGCTGAGGCTATAGAAGAGCTGCATTTATAACCCACTAATGCATCTCCATTGTCTAGAAAACATGAAGCTGAGTGTAACTGAGAATTTCTCCCCCATTTCTTCATGAAGTAGCGGAGCTGCAATTGCCAGGTTACAGTTTAACTGTGACTGACCCCTAAAGCTATAATTTCCGTTTTGGCTCTTGTCTACTGACTAGGGCAAGTTTGTTCTCTGATTTGTTGATGTGTGGAGGGGGACTGGCAGGTTGTGAAGTTCAGATGCCAGATTTGCATGAGCTGTGGAACTTCTTCCCTATAATGGAGCCTGAAAAACAGGAGACTGGCATGGGAAGTGGGATAGGATTAAAGCTTACAGAATTATTAGTGTTGTGATGAAAACTAATAGGGAAATACTTAATTATTACACTACATAATACAAGAATTGCAGGATGTCAAGTGAAGCTATTAGCTGACAGCTCAAAAATTAAGAGAGCTATTTCTTTGTGTAGTGAGTGATTAAGTTGCAGAGCTTCTGCCTTAAACATAGAGTCAAGCAGTTCAGCATTCAAACTGCACTGAAATTAATGAATGAAAATTGTAAGTAATACAAAGACATTGCCCACGGCTGAAAAAAATCCCAGGCTCGCAAGTTATGGCATTGGTATGTAGATTACACCTAAAAAGTACTCCTTTGTAATTGCCCTGTAATTTAAACTTAGGGGTTAACAGCAGACTGCACAGCTTTTCAGATTTCTTTAGATTTCTTAGTTGTCCACCAGCCTGTTAGGAAAACCACTGCTGCTCTTTATCATAAAGCTGCCATTCCTGCTTTGTCTTGTCCATGGTCTTTGCAGATTACACTAATCGGAACTTGTCTTTCTGTTGCTATACTGGCTTGGCAAACGTTTTGTGGTTTTGATGCCTGTTTCTGTAGAACTGGCTCTGTCTGTATAGACCTTGGCAGGCTGTGTCAGCTGTGAGTCTGCTAGGTACTGTGTTGGCAGACCTCTCTCACTGAGTAAACATGGTTGAAGATGTTAGTGACCCAGTCAACAGAGGACAGACTGTGTACGTTGGATGTACATTCCAAGATTTTTCTTGGCCTTGGTCCCAGCTGCTAGGGAATGGAAAATTATGTGTCAGAATAGGTATCTGCTGTTGCTGTTCCGACAGCATGGGAAAACTCTACGTTCAGTTTGACTGGAGCTTTCATTAAAGTTTCCAGTATCTATGTGTCAGGTCTTTTTTTCACCTTGTGTGATGTTTCAAGGACAGACGTTATTACATAGAAGTGATTCTTACTCGCTTCAGTCAGCAGGACCTGGCACTGCTTCTGGTCCCCTTACGTTGAGGTACAGAGTTTAGCTGACAGTTATATGTTGGTTGTATCTTAAGGGTTTAATGTTTAATAAAGTCAGTTTTGTTACAAAGAGTAGATGTTATGATGAAGTGATTTTTTTTTTTTTTTTCAAATGCAGGAAGGGGTTGGAAGATAAAAGCAGTGTGATCAATCAAGCTCTGTGGGTTTTTATTTTACATAAAGTGTACTGTACTGCCTTTATCTGTTTCTTAGTAGAATTTTCTATAGAAATAACTTAATGAAGAAGTTTTGAATTATCAGGACCAAAAAAGCTTCTTGTAGTTTAATTGCCTTGTTTCAATAGCAGGTTCTTCACCTAGCTCCAGTAGCAGCTCTTCTGTTAATCCAATGGCTTCTCTTGGAGCACTGCAGACACTGGCAGGAGCTACAGCCGGCCTCAACGTTAGCTCTTTAGCAGGTAAGATATGTATGGTGGTCAGCAGGGGGAATGGAATAGCTGGTTGTCATTCCTCAGGCTGTGCTTGCTCTGTTGGGAGTGTTTTCCCTACTCCTTGCATTCAGTAATAGTGCAGAGTATTTGAAAGGTAACTGATCTGGCTGAATGGAAGGACTCAGCCATTTGATTTCCTCTTTCTTATTACAGGAATGGCTGCCTTAAATGGAGGACTTGGCAGTGGGAGCCTCTCAAACGGGACAGGTAGCACAATGGAAGCCCTCACACAGGCTTACTCTGGCATCCAGCAGTATGCTGCTGCTGCATTGCCCACACTCTACAACCAGAGTCTCTTAACACAGCAGAGCATTGGTGCAGCGGGAAGTCAAAAAGAAGGTAGGCATAAAGTTGTGGAAAGAACTTCTGAGAGGCCATGTTCAAAAGGGCAGGCTCAGCTCTTGCAGCTGCCTTATCTGCACAGCTTTTATCTGGTGGTGTTTTTTTAGAATCCCCCATGAGGCCTCTGTTAAGGACAATCCAATGTAATTTTTATACAGGCTTCATCCCAGGATTTCTTTTCTTAAATGTTTAGCAATTGAACTCTTCGGTTTTCCCAGGGAATGGGAGAGTGTGAGTGCAGCCTGATAAGTCCTACTGCCAGAGAATAAACTGAAGTGTAGTTTTGTTAATTTTGTGTTCTTGGTCTGTCATCTCTTTCCATGGGTATGTAATGCCAGTCTCTTCACTCTTCAGATTCAGAATCAATTTAACAAGTAGGGAAGAATGTAGGAGTGAGTAATCAGCAGAATAATAACCTGTCAAATTACAAGTAATGCCACTACTTGTATTTTGTGTTGAGATTTACTTAGTTTCTTTAGCCCACAAACTGTCATTGCCATTTTTGTTCTAGTCAGCATCTTGAGACTCAACCTCATTGTTTAGCTGTCGTTATAGCAAAGATGTGTGAACCAGTTTTGGCACACTATGGAAATTACGAGCAAAAATGGTGAGAAAGAACTAGAATTGTTTGAGTGATCAATCCCAGCAAAGGGTCATGCTGATTTACTCTGGAATCAAGTATTTTCGTTGCTTTTTCTACTAATTACCTAGAAAACGTAGCTTGAATGACTTTCACCTTTTTCTGTGAAGTGGGTCTATGTCATCTATGCTAATTCTGCATTCATTTTCCTACTTGTTTGAAGGTCCAGAGGGAGCCAATCTGTTCATCTACCATCTCCCCCAGGAGTTTGGGGATCAGGATCTGCTGCAGATGTTCATGCCGTTTGGAAATGTTGTCTCTGCCAAGGTTTTCATTGACAAGCAGACCAACCTAAGCAAGTGTTTTGGTACGTTGGGTCTAATTACTACCTGTAGAAAAGTGACTTCTTTCTAGTAATCTCTTTAACAGTATGTTGTCTGGTCAAGTAGTGATTTCTTTATTCCTAAAAAAATAAAGAGTTCAATCCAAACTCTTACAATAATGAACTGTATTTCTCTGAGTTTACACAGTAACATTTCGGTAATGTTTTGCTTTTCCTGATTTCATCTTGTTATGCCTCATTGTGCTGTTTTGTCCCTGGGCAATTCCCTGTAGTTCATGTTTGCAGACTGTAGTCGTGGTGCACACCTTTTTGTGCCTCCTCTGCCTTTTTGCTAATAGTTCATATTGCTGTATCTACTGCATTATCATTATGAATTATTTATGTTAATATTTTTATATACAATTATTATGGCTAACATATAGTACAAGAACGTTCAGCTTTGTTGTTCTGTAAATGCTCTGAAGGCAATTTTTAAGGCTTTCTCCTAACAACTTCGCAATAGTAAAAACCTCCTATTTTTAAAAATGAGGCTATTATCTACACCCTTATTTTTCACCTCAATTTTGCCCTGCTCATTGTGTATTTAGGTAAGAGGCCCATCTGGTTTAAGCGTTTCCTGTTGCGTTACTGTTGCTACCCAGATAACTGCCAAAGTCTGTGATGCCAAAAGAGCATAGGGTGTATTCTTCCTTAGCCTTGTGCAGTGGGAGGCTATGTGTGTGAACTCAAAGGTTCATGGTCTTGTTTTCCTCAATCTGAAACCCCAGTGCAAGCAGCTGTAGCATTTTTGTAGTGCCATAAGCTCTCATGACTGTTTTGGTAGATGGAGATTTCTCGTGATGGCGAGCCTTTCTCTATGGCCTTGTCAGCTTCATGCTACGTTCCGTGTTTTTTAGTATTTTACTAAAATTTTACTGAGCACCAGGTTGTAAGATGGGCATATGCAATGGCCTCTCCAGGTAGTGATGCCAGCCGTTGGCAGGAGTAATTTAAAATGGGTGCCTTCAAAACCCTGGAGTTGTGCTGATGCTGACCCATTCCCTGAAATGTTGCCCGCTGTTTCATCCAAGAGAAACCTAAACATAATAGTGGTACTGATGGCTACTTCACTCCAGTCTGCACCCATAAACTTGAGAAGGTCATTTCACTCCTGTATCTTTTAATGAGCTTTTATATATTAGATTAACATGTTTCCAGGCTTGGATTTCTCTCAGCTGTGAGTCCTTGTAAGATGCTAACAGCAGTACTCATTTTTGTTGGAAGTCTAGGAAGTGTTTATTTCCTGAGCTTCATGCACCTTTTGGCCAAAGTTACATCAGAACGCAGCGCGTTGTCGGAGAGCCCTTAGAAGTTTTTATGAAGAGTCTAAATCGGTTGTGAGCTTGGTATAATTACATGTTCTTTCTTCAGGTTTTGTGAGTTACGACAATCCTGTCTCTGCACAGGCTGCCATTCAGTCAATGAACGGCTTTCAGATTGGCATGAAACGTCTGAAAGTACAGCTCAAACGCTCTAAGAATGACAGCAAGCCATACTGAGCGCCCTCCCCTCCGGGACTGGAGTAAGAAGGATCTTGTGGTAAGTTGGAGAGGAGCGCACTTAGTGATTCAAAGCCCTAAGGCTGTGTTTTTACAGTCCTGGAAGTTGATCCATGCCTTCTATCTGGCACATCTTCCTCTGAAGACTCGGCTGCAGCCTCTGCTGAGAATCCTGCTTCGGATGGAGGACAAGTTTGTGCTTTTGTTTCCAGTGTTTTACTTTGAAGTTTAGGTGCCATATCGCTGAGGTTTTGTTTAGTTTTTTTTTCCCTTATTTGAAGTTTGCTGTGTTTGTAACCAGTGTGTGTTGAGAAGGACCAATGCCAGCTCCTTGGGGTGGTGAGGGAATGTTAAAGGGAGCAGCAGAAAGTGACACCACACTGCCCTAGGGTAGAGAGGATAAGGGAAGCAGAACTGACACCATACTGCCATGGGAGAGAGGAGAAGGGAAAGCAGAAATAACACAGAACAGCTGATGAAAACAAAGATGAGGAAGGAGAACTCAACTCATCCAAGTTTGGATGAGCAAAGATCCAACTCCATGTGGCCTTTGCCATGCCCCATCCACTCTTTTTGAAGTTTCTTCAACTGAATGCCATGGTGGGCATTGAATAAATCCTCTCTAAAGCAGGAGACTGGCTAGCAGGGTGAACACATTAACAAGCCAAAGGAAAACTGCAGAGGTCTTGGGGTTTTTTTTGCTGTATATAAAGTAGTGTTTACACAGCACTGTGAATGTACACAGCACTTTATAAAATTATTAGCTGATGTCCCTGCCCACAAAATTTCACTGTCATTTACAGTTGACTATTAATGGGATGAAGTGAATTTCTCAATAATTAAGCAAAGTTACCCTATGTACTTTATCTAGATTTTGTAGAAAAGTATAGGGACAGCTTGGTCTGGAAACAAGACGCCTTTGGTCCCTGGTGACCCGCAGAATTTTGGTGACAGTTCTTCACAGTTCATCACCTTCCCTGTTTCCGTAGAATAACGTCCTTTTGGCAGAGTATTACTTTGATAACCATAATGTAAGTGCTGTTTGCCTCTCTCTTAAAACGTCTTAAATTGAGTTGCAAAGCACAGAGTTACATACCACAGCTCTTGAGGCTCCCATTTCGTACATACTCTCAAAACTTCCAGTTTGTTTGTTACAAACAGAACACAAACCCAAACCAACTGATTTGTACAGCAATTTGGTCTAGTAATTAGGTATTTCTTTATACTGCAGTTTTCCTTTAAGGTGGCATGTAACGGTGCAGAACAGGCTAATGCAGGAGCTGTGGAACCGGAACAAAGCATTGACCCATTCAGGCTTACTCTGCCTTTTGGTACCAGCTGTTACCTTTGGAATTGAAAGGTCTCAGCCACTTCAGTGAACACATTTTTCTGCACACTTGTGAAACTGATGATGGGTGGCTAAGAGTCTTTGTTATACACTGGTTTTAGGGGGCTCAAAGGACTTTTGACACTCTGGCCTGAGTTGTTTCATGAAATTGGAGTAGAGTCCTATTTTACAACCACTGAAATCCACCTCTGTCAGAAGAGGAAGTTTACAGTTTCTGTGTGTCTTTAACATTTACCTCATATTTTCTCCTTTTCCTTGTTTTCTTTATATTCTTGGTCCATGATGCTGTTTCCCAGAGCACCATCTTATGCAGCAGTCTGAGGGTTGGCTGCTTAACTGATGAGTGGGAGGGGCTGGCCTAGGGCTGTGTCTGCTCTGCAGGAGCAGTGCTAAGCCCATCAAACTGAAATCTTACTGTGAATCCACACACCTGTGCAGTTTTCCCTTGGGATGTGGAACCCTTCCAAGGACGGGGTTGCCTGGGATCTCAAACCTCAGAAGTACAGGGTCTGACCTATAGCATCCAGGAAGAGCCCTTTCCATTCTTAAATTGAAAATGGCACCATTGCTTGATGCCAGTCTGTTTATACTGGTGGCAGACACGTAAATCAGTGTTATTTAAATCATTCTGTGGTGGCAAAGGTTCAAAGGCCAGATTGCCAAATTTCCCAGTCATGCTGGCATGTGGTACCCTTCTATGTTATTTGAATCTCTCTATAGAAACATGAACATACACTTCAGTGAACCATGTACACTTGAATTCTACGCTGTGGGAAAGATGTGTCCCGGTTTTCCGAGAAGAGAGTGTTGGAGTGTGAAGGCCTCCAGGGTGATAATGGGATTATTTTTTTTTTTAATAAATAATATGCTTTTCAAAAAAAAAAAAAAAAGAAAAGGAAAAAAAAAAACCAACAAAACCATAGTTGAGAGCAACTGCTCCAAGTGCAACCTGCTGTAACCAAGAATGTTGTTTCTATTTTTATAGAAGTTTTATACCGCTCCAGGGTGGAGAGTATTTATTACCTAAATTATTTCACTGGAAGAAGCGGCCAGGGTTTTGTAGAATCCTGAATGTGATTGTTTTACACACATAGTGATGTGCGTGGTTGAAACTACTGATTTTCAGTGGCCCATTTGCAGCCTCACTGCTAACTGAGGAAGACAAAGGCTGCAATGCAGTGGAGGAGAGCACTGTGCTCTGGGGTCTCTACAGTCACTCTTACCTTCTTTGTACCCTACCCCACTGTACTATCCTAGACTTTTGTCCTGTTCTGCCTTTAACCTAGCGCTCTGGCCTCTTTTAATTTCAGTTGCCCGAAATTAGATGTTTTAGCTTCCGCATCCTGCAGTGTGTCCTTGGTACCATGACTTATGGATCAAGCTGGTCACTGTGGCAAATAGCTACAGCTCCTGTTGAGTATAGGAGTTTATACTGTGTCGCAGTTTGATAAGTAACTCCTCCCCAACACAATCACCTTAAGACACTAACTTGGGCTAGCTTTTGTGCCTTACTGGCATAACTGTAAGTATTGCCAAAAAGATGAAGTAAACATAATCTATGCAGGTTAGGTTTTTAACAGATGTGATCCTCAGATGGTTCAAACCAATGCAGTTCTTCTCTCTTCTGTGGAACTGCATCAATTTTCACCAGCTGAAGGTGTTGCCCATGTCGTGTGCTTGTTTCAGGTTTCCCTGATTTGGTGTGTCAGTGTACGTGTTGCCAAAGCTAATAAATGCATGGAGTTTGTGACCTGGACAGGTGTTTTTCTGGTAACAGACCTGATCAGATAAAGTCAACCTTTCTGCCTGTCTGGTGGCTGCTGCTGACTAGAGGCTTTTCTCGCCTTCCACTGTTGTGCGAGTTTCTTCTTCGCTGGCAGGAAAGTCTGTGATTTGGGGAGCTGGAGTTTTTAATTATTTGTTTTAATTTCTGTTACTTAAGTGCAGATCAAATCAGGTTCAAATGCTTTATTTCCTGGGTTGTAGGATAAGAGTTAGTTGGGCGAGTTCAATTAAATTGAAGGATTGGCTTAAGTAGCCACATGGACAGCAGTATTGTGTGCGCTCATAAACCAAAGAATGTGATTTGTTTATTTTGTTTTTACAACAAAAGCCAGTAGAACTTCTGTTGAAATGCAGTTCCATCTTACATGTGCCACCAGGAAATATTTGTAGAAGCAAGACGAAAATGGTCTACTTCTTACATGTATATTTTTCCTCAGAAGACATTTGATTTGACTCTGTGCCCTATTGCGAACAATCAAAGTCTTGGTCTGATGCCACTTTGGTATCAATTACTGTAGTGAATGAAATCAGATTCTGCAGTGCCCTGCATAACAGTAGTCCCCAGCAGGATTTCTTTGTAGCTTAGTTTTCTCTTCTTTTGATAATACAAAGCTTAAATTGTTAGAAAATGCCTTTGATAAGCAATGATAAAATTTAATTTCTAAGCAGAATTATTAGAATTCTTCAGGAGTATCTGAGGCAACGGTAGTGAGTATGTCTATATTTTAATGGTGAGGATGTTTTATACCAGCTGTGGGTGCTACTATCTGAAAGACAGGTGCCTCAGAATCTTAGTGGCAGACACATCCATAAGTAAGGCCTTCTCATGCCCTGTGATTGTCACTGTCCGATGGCTGATTTCTATTTGCATGTTAGAACTAACTAAGCATTTCCTTTTGTTTAATGGCTGTGAGTTAGGAGAGAACAGCCAAGCAGAATGAAATCGTTCCTGTTTCATTTGGAAAATGTCTAAAAGCAAATTGGACAATGTAAATTGCGAACAAAGAGTGCAGCCATCAACACTTCAAGTGCTTTCAAAACTTCATGCTGTAAACACTGAAAGATAAGGGTGTTGCATATCCCTGAGCAAACCTCCCACAAAGTAGAAAACACACAAGGCTGAATTATCGTAGTTGTGAGAATAAAACATGAACAAACTGGAATAACTTTCACTAAATCATCAAGTTCTTATACAGCATCTCATGGCTCTGCTTTTGAAGGCCGGTCCTCAGAGCTCTAGTGAAGTACAGTCTTTTTCCTCAGGATTGTTGAGTGAAATATTTGAAAAATCTCTATTTAAAACTAAACAAATTGTAGAATATTCATGGTGCTCAAATGCCACTTGATTTCATGCCTCAGTTCATGATTGATTTGGTGTTCTGGTTTAGGACTGAAGTGTTACAGCTGTCTACAGTATTTCTAGAACTACAGAAACAGCTGCAGGAGTTGCACTGTGCTCTGTTTGCTGGTGGTGGTGAAACTCCAAATTAGGTCCTTTCGCTGAATCAGAAACTGAGGAGCAGAGGAATCTCAGCAGCATTGGAGGTTTAGTGGACAACGTGCTTCTTGCTTTGGAACTAGACTGCAGCACTTGCTATCCTTAGACATGCTATAAATGCTGTGACACACAAGTCTCACCTTGCTCTGGTCAGTAACCAGCAGCTTAGAGGAGTGCTGAAGAATAAGGCCACAAGCAGGAGGTAAAGGGGAGTTGGGGAGAGAAGGAAGGAAGAGAAAAACTGACTTCCTCCCTTCTCTACCTCCCACATTCTTTCCAAAATGCTCCTTGTTTCTTGCAGTTCACAAGCTGAGGGGAGGAAACCGGTATTTATATCACTTGATTGACGTAAGAATTACTTTATTTATAATCCCTTCAAGAAAGCTTCAGGAAACACATTTTTTCTACTCATCAGACTGGCAACAGTGACTGTAGAGCTCAGAGCCCAGAATCCACTTCTCATAAAGCTCGGCTGCTGGGGGCTGTTTATATAAAAGGTTGGGAATGGAAAAATCTGTGTGCAGGTCTAACGCCGTGAATAGTGCTCAGCTAGGACAAGTCTTAACTTGCAGTCAAGTCTTAAGGAACTCTTCTCTAACGTCTGGAGTTCTGGTCTTCTGTAATATTTTTTTTTTTGTTTTCCCCTGTTCCAAATCACCGACTCCTAGTTTTGTGGGCTCTTTGGGAATGAGAAGAGACTGTAGCTGAAGGAAGGAACATGAATTTCCTGGGCTGCCATGCCTGAGAACTTCCTATGATAGGATGCAAGAAAAGGCTCAGCCATCAAACCACCTGTGAATCCCTTGTGTCCTCTGTCTTGTCTCTCTCATGGTCTCAGTCTCTGTGAGTAGACATTAGCCCTGGAGCCATTTCTGGAGTCATTCTGCTGGGGAGGGAGATTGCCGTACTCTTCTCCTAAGCAGAGCTAGTGGAGGCACTGAATATGCTGTAGGGCAGATGCTAGTTAGCTAATGTGCCACAGGACTGCGAGGTGTCCGCAGACCAGGGCTGCAGGAGGATGCCCTGGCCTCTGCTTCCATTTGATTCTGGCAGTTTGACGTTTACTTAATGTCCTTCATGTACTTTGACTTTTACTTGTCCATTGTTGGCATGTGCTGCCCTTCCCTGTCAACTCCCTTCCCCAGGAGATCTCATCGTATGGTGCCATTCTTGTTCTCTCTCTCTGTGTTTGGATGTACAGCTCTGTGTAACTCAGTGGGTCTCCCTCTTTCTGGTTTGTTTTTTTTCTAGATTCCTGCCGTTTGTTCATCGTTGTGCCTAAAGCATGTCGATGTGGCGTTCAAGTACATCGTCCAAATCCTTGTCTCTTCAGCTTCTCTGATGCTTGAACTCTCACCTTTGACCTTGTGTTGACCTTTGATGCTGATGTGTATTTTTATTACGTTTGTTTCTTCTTTTTTTTCTTTTGGTTTGTTTTTTTTGTGCTGCCAAATTGGTTTTGCTAGAAAGACTGCTGAAGGGGAATATTTAAATTTGCATTTGAATATAAAAGAACCTCTATTTTTCTAGACCTTGGTAAGATAACCACTTGATTTTGTGAATCTGACGCTTTGTAATTGTCTTCAGAGCAGCCTTGCTAGCAGACCTTGTGGAGTATTTGTATTCCTGTGAACATACAGCCAATCACTTTCTAGGCTTAGTTTCTCTGTGTGCTTAGTTTTAAATACACAGTTTTGAAGAAGTCTGTTATATGGTGTGACTCAATCTTTCAGGAGACTTCCTGGTCACATTTTGCTGATCTGGTTTCTGTGCTTGAGGAGGCAGCATGCGTTTTTATGAGGTCAAAACTGTGACTTGAGTGGCATCAGCAGAAAACACTTGAACTGCGTTTTCTTCTGATTGTAGCTGCTTTTGCTCTGACATTTACTGAATTTTTTTTTTTTACCTTTTTAATAATTTTTGGTTTTTTTCCCCGCTTCGTTGTGTGATTATCAGTCTGTAGTGAAAATTTGATCAAAGTTGGTGTTGTGTTTTGTTAAGCTCCAGCATCCAGGGCTTTTTGTAATTACAATCTCCTCAGCAAAATGTGATGGTTTTGTTTTAATCTTTCACATTAAGGTAGTGCCCAGAAATGTTTTGCATGTTTCCTGCTGTTTCCTTTACATCCTCGTACCTATCACCTTCACCTCTCTGTTTTCTATAGTTTGTGCAAAAACTGAGCAATGTAATGGGTTTCAAAGGTATCCTTTCAATTGGTGGGTTTGGTATGACAAACATCTGATCAGAAGCCACCTGAGGGGGATCTACCTGTGCACTTAGACTGTCTGACAGAGCACCTGGCCCTTGGTATGTTCCCCAGCACTGCCAGAGGCTCCTAGAAGCTTGCACTGTTTCTGTAGCCAAAGCTCTTTCTTGTGGGAGAGGATAGCTGTGGAGCAGCAAGGAGAGGGAACTTCACAGTGCTTCTGTTTCCAGAGTTATCTGCAGTTAGGGCTCCTTTGAAACACTTAACTGTGAGCGCTCTGCATAATTCAAGACACGTTGTTGTGAAGTCAGCCCCAGTTTTAATACCGTCAGTCAGACCTCGATGGCAGTGTCCTGGAAGGATCTAGGCTAACTGCTGAAGTAAAGCATTTGAAATATCCCAGAGAAAGCACTTGTAAACCCGGCCCTACAACTGCTGGCTCCTTTCCCAAGTGACAAGCACAATACAACAGCCTCTATAGCTGTTACCTGAACAGGGTACCATCCCCAGCTCTCTTCTTAAGGGCCTTAGCTGGGGAATCTCCATGGAGATTTTTTAGTTTTCGTTTAGTTTTTATTGGGTAACGAGCTAAGCAGTTTTTCTGGCTTGCAGGATGAACTAGAACAGGGCAGCAGGCTTCCTCCTACCCTACGTACCATCTGCACAAGGCAGGGATGGGGAAGTAGCTTCTAGATGAAGGCACCTGACAAGTGTGTGCTGTGGTGCAGTTTCAGTTGGAAGGAGAAGCAGGCTTTACAGCAGAAAATAATGTTAAGTGAAGCCCCGAGAGAAGGGGTTTTGCTGAGAAAAGACATCATGTTCGATCGGGTAGAAATATGGTGTGTCTGATGCTTGGGATAACGCAGAGATGCAGAAGGACGTTTTTGTACCCTACTCCTGGGTTGGCTGAGGACATAGTGTATTCTCAGCAGACACCGGACAGATGTGTGTCAACAGCCCTTACTCTGTTCGTAAGACAGGACGTGTTTGGATCTGGCACACAGGCCTGGGGCGAGGCATGAGGCCAGGTGGAAAGAGGATGTTTACGGGGGCGAGGGTGTGGGCTGGCTGCTGTCATCCCACAGTCTGATTGCACAGGGCTGTGTGTCAGTGGGGGGACCGGTACCTGTGGTGGACGGCATAACTGCCAGTACATTTCTGTACCTGTGCGCTTGGTTCCGTGAGGAACTTCGGGGAAGCCTGTGGAAAAATGTGTGAAAAAACCAAAATGCCAAATTTTGGATGATTGTTTCCTTTCTCCTCTCCTTTTCTTCCTTCGGTTGTTTTAATTGTTCTGTGGTGGTTTTAATGGGTTTGAGACAGTGGAGCAGCAGCTGCCTTTCTGATTTTTGGCTGCTTTTTGTGAATAATTTAAAAAAGAAAATTTACATTTTGGAAACAAACCTGTGGGCTTTTTTATTGGTACAAACATTGTATTTAACACTAGGGGTTTTGTACAGTTTTTTGCCTTTTCTACTAGAAAACAATGTAAAGCGATTCACAATGTGATGAGAAAACAAATTGCCACTATGACCAAATGTAGAGTCTGTTCTGCAGTAACGGGATTTAATCAACTTGAAGTCGTGGTTCAGTCGTAGAAACGCCTTTCTTTACCTTGTTTGAGCTGTTCCTTCTTTTTCTTGTTTTGATTTGCAAACCAGAATGTCTTTTTGTGTGAAATAGTGTTGTACTCTGTAGAGAATTACGGATTTTACTTTTAATGGTTTAAAAAGCAGAGGAGCAGCACTCGTTGCTTTTCCGATCTGATCGCAGAGTTTGTGTAGTGGATTTAAAAACAAAAAGATTTGTTACAAGTTTGGAATGAGCGAGTATGTGTTAAAGGAGTTTTCTTCCTTTTGTGTGTGTGTGTTTTTATTTGTTTGTTTCCTTTTTGTCCTAAAGGGCAACTTAAAGCTGTTTTAATTGCACAGACACACCGACAACAAGTCATTTTGTATATGCCAAGTGTGGTACCTTCCTTTGTTTATTTGCTATTAAACTGTTTGAGAAGAGTCCTTGTGTGCTGCATTTGTGTCTTGAACTTGAGGTTCTTTCTGGATCCAAGTGTTGGAAGATGAGGAGAGAGATGGGAGAACCATAGTCTTCTTTCTTAGCACTGAGGCACAAGAAATTAGTGGCTCAGTGCTGTTTGTTCTGGATGTGTAATGGAGTAGCTAGAGTTTCACCTCTGCGTAGATGAGCTGCTTTGAGTAGGAACAAAAAAGGCTGCTTTTGCTTAGCCTCCGTTTTGTGCCATTTGGCGTTAAATGCAGCAAGCTGAGAATCTCAAATAGCGCAGATACGTGATCGGCCTAAAGCAAGGTGCAGGGAGATCCAGCCTGGCACAGTTAGTGCGGTCCCTGCACTGTGCTTCGGGGCTAAGTAACTTCAGTGTAGCACCGTGCTTCAGCTGTGTGGGAACAGCATGTGTGCGTGGTGGAGTGCAGGATTAGTAGGTGCCAGCTCACACTGCCTCAGCAAGCCCTGTGCCCACCACTGCCTCCTTACCCCTTCCAGGACCGCAGACAACCTTGCTGAGCCTGTCCCAGTTCTGCAGCACAAAGGTGTCTCCGATTCCCAGTGCTCCAGGTCCTGGAAGGTGGTGTACAGGAAGACCCCAAATGTGTTGGGATTACTTGCCATCTTAGGTTTGTAACTGGCAAAAGACGACGATAATCTGAAATAAAACTAGTTGTCAAAAAGTGAATATTTGGTGTAGGTGAAGTGTAACTCGCTTAGAAACTCGCCATGAGTTTGATGTTGATATTGCCCTCTTGGGAGAGAAGTGCCACAGTGGCCACAGTTTTGCAGTGGCATCTCTGAAAGCTCCTAAAAGGCAATGGTGTCACTCCTTCCTTCTGCTCTCTTGTCTCTGTGAGGCAAATGAGAGGGAAGAAGTTCTCTTAAAACATTCAACATCAGGGCTTAATCGACAGATCTGGGTATCCCCTGCTGATAGGATTTGTAACTCCTGTGTGATTCCTGTGAGATGCTGGTTACTTTCAGAGATAAACTACCAGTAAGTGCCCATGTGCTAAACTGCCTGCTGCTCAGTGGTGGCCTTTAAATTAGAGAAAAGCACACGAACAAATCCAGAACAGCCACCTACACAGAGGGATCTGGTGTCGGTTTCAGATGCAGCCTTGTGTGCAGTGAGTCTAGTCAACTTTTTGCAGAAGCAGCAGTCCTCCGCTCCACCTGTGCGTCCCCTTTCTCAATTCGGTTGTTTCTCTCAACCGTCACCTCAGATGTGTCTGAGCTGAAATCTCTCTAGCCTCTCTCCCCAGCACCTGCCAGTGTGCAGCAGGGTTCCCAGCACTGCAGCAGGTGGCTTGGTGTCTTGCCTGGAAGCTGGAGCGCTGCAGGGATTGGAATGCAGTGCTGAATCCTGGTGCTCCGACGTGCTCTCACATTTACCACCACGTAGGAAGTAATGGGGTGAAACAGACTGTGCCAGCTAACAGAGGGAAAGAGCACAGAGGAGAAACAGAGCTGTCCTGAAAATGCGGGCGGTCTTACCCTCCAAGCCGGCCCGGCCCGGCCCTTTTACAGGCACTGGCAATGGTGGTGGGCTGGTGTGGGAGGTTGCTGTCTCCCAGAGAGAGAGACAACTGCGACATCCCTGTGGCTGCACTGATTGTCTCTCCTGGGTATTTATAAGCTGCATACTGGTGGGCAGGGAGGCAGTTGGCTTGCTGTGACCTTGGAAGCTGGGGAGCCTGACTAGCATTCCCAGAGCCACGTGAGCCTGACTGGCAGGTGCAGCTGTGGCCAATGGGGTGGAGATCAGCGCTGGCTGCTCGGATTGAGTTTCACTCCGGTAGCTTGAGATTTTCCTCTTTCTCTCTCTGTTGTGCTTTTGCTCTTTGTTTATGGGACTGGACAGGCGAATGCACTGACGGAGTCCTAGCAGTTTTGGGATTCTGCCTTTGGTGCTGAGCAACTGCTGCTTGCCGTTGCCTACCACAGCTCCAGCCTGGTGACACAGCTGAGCCTCTGTGGCTCCAAACCTGAGCACACAACCCGCCCTCATGTGTTAGGGCGCTTTATGTTGTGTCCTCTTGCACGCACTTCCTTTTTGCTGTTTCAGACGTTAGTGTATGAGGCTTTTGAATGCCTGGGAGATGGGTCAGGACCAGACAAAGCAACAGATAGAGAAAGGACTCCATCTTTACCAGTCTAATCAGACCGAAAAGGCCCTACGAGTCTGGACGAGGGTTTTGGAGAAGTCTGCGGATCCTGCTGGCAGGTTTCGGGTTTTGGGCTGTCTCATCACTGCTCATGCAGAGATGGGCAGATACAAAGAGATGCTGAAGGTAAGGTGAACTGCAGATAAATGCATGTCATTGCGTCGCACCCACTGCCGAGAGTGGCTGGAGATCAATGTGAAATGGGGGGTTTGTGTCACGTATTGTAGGACAAACCAGCTACTGAGTGCGTAGTGTGAGCTACTGCAGTCGGCGCCGTGACCAGTAGCTCCAGCCTACAAGACGCGCAAAACGCTGCATTTGATTGGGTCTGGTCCCTCGGGATTCCCAGTTGTTGAGGCTCTCCAGTTAAGCACAGACACCTTTCTGGATTTATTCCCCACATACAGGCACGTTGTGTTATCAAGAAAAGGCATGAAAATGGGGACCTCGCTCCACTTGAAGCGGGTCACTGCAGCATGTCAGTAAAGAGGATCTCCAAGGCGTTTTTGTAGAACAAGCAGCTGTCATTGTGGAGATGTGCCTGTTCTTTGTTCAGTATCTAACACAGGTCTTGAGTTGCTTGTTACTACAACTGTTTGCAAGGGGGCTGGTTAAGAGAGGACTCTGTCTAGTGTGGGTGTTGGGAGATGTTCCAGGACATGCTGGACACTGGATCCCAGTTGTTGGGATGTGGGGCGTGATGGAACAGGACTGAAAAGAAGCTGAAGTTACATTATAAGGATAAATATTTGTTTAAACGAACAAACAGAAGCGGATGTGTGGATCTGAGAAGTGACAGAAGATGGGTATAGAGCAGCAGGCAGCGTTCAGGAGGTGAATCAGGAATCTGGAAGATGAGACAAGGGGGATATCATCGTAGCCTTAAGAAACTATCCCAACCTCAAATAGAGTCTTGCTAAAGGGCCTTGATATTCTTGTCCTGCTGTTTCTTCTTGTCTCTTACTAGACTGGCAGTCATTCAGTATCTATCCCACACTCATTGAGAAGGTTTTGGTAGCTCCTTTTGCAAGGGGAAGTGCAGGGGGAGCTTGTCTTCCTAGTAAATCTGTGCACGTGTCAAAGCCCTGTCTTAAACGCAAATGCATTGGCTGAGGAAGGAAAGAGGGGTATTACTGCTCTTGGAAAATACTTGAAGAAAAACAGTTCTGGTAAGTAATATGGAACTGGGTGGTGGCAAAACCAACAGGCGGGTGAGGGAAGGGAGAAGCAAACAGGTAAGATGTTTTTAACCAAAGGTTTTGTGGAAGACTAGAAACGAGCTAAGAGTGGGCTCAGTGTATCAACCCTTAAATCGTTCCCTGAGATCACTGAATTGTAGAGCTTCCTAGTATTGGGCTTCAATTAGTATTGGCTTCAGCTAAAGCAAAGATTATACAAAGATTTCCTCAAAGATACAGGAGAACCGTTGAGAGAGGAAGTAACAGGGGAAGAGGTCAGAACTGAAGGCATGGATTTAAGAAGGTTTGCGATATTCAAATCCTTTTGAAGAGAAAAGTTACTTCACACCAAGGAAAGAGGCTGTGGCAGTCAGAAAAAATGAATAATAACTTGTGCAAAGGTAAGGCGCTGTGGGGAAGCGTACGCACATTGCTGGGTCCACTCAGCACCGTTCCTAAGTGCTAAGGAAACAGCGTGTGTACCCAAACAGCCAGTGCAGGGGGAGGAGGTGGTTTTGTTGGGGGATTTTTTGTGAAGACTGTAAAATGTCCTAGTACCTTGAATTGTTAGGTGTTGCCACTCCACAAAGAGGAAGTAATTGGTGCGTGATAATCTGATGAAAACACAAATGGAAAAAATACTTCTCCTCTGCTCCTGGAATTAATTCACCAAAGAACTGCTCAGGAGTCTTCAGCCTAAGAGACTCCAAGTCGTTTAAGAGAGCTGTAGGCACTGAACCTTCAAGGGCACAGAACTAAAAACATAACCTCTTCGTTGATTGTTTCTTTATCGATAGAGTTCTTTAGTGTCTGAAGAATTCCAGAGGAAGTGGAATGTATTAAACTGAATGAAAGAAAACGGAGCTGCGCTGTGTAGGGGATTTCCTGCTTCATCTGCTTCTCCTCAAGGCCATTTGGCAATTTCTGTCCACTGGCTGCCAGCCTGGTTCATCTGGCTGGCCCGGGAGACGGTGTGGAGAAAGGGAGAGGCGGCTTCACTCTGCTCACGGGCCTTTTCAGCACCAGCGGCCACGCAGCACTTTTCCATCTGTGCTGCCGACTGCTCTGCCCTGCCGGGGATCAGCCCTTCTCCAGCACAGGGTGCTACTCTGTGGGTGTTTGAGTTGTATTTAAATAAATCGCACACTTTTACGAATGTTTTCTTCTCTACTTGAAGTTTGCAGTGGTACAGATTGACACAGCACGGGAGCTGGAAGACCCAGATTACCTCACAGAGAGCTACCTGAATCTGGCTCGCAGCAATGAGAAACTCTGTGAATTCCAGAAAACAATCTCTTACTGTAAGACGTGTCTGAACATGCAGGGTACCACGGTGAGCCCGCAGCTGAATGGCCAGGTGAGCCTCAGCATGGGCAATGCCTTCTTGGGTCTCAGCACCTTCCAGAAGGCGTTGGAGTGCTTTGAGAAAGCTTTACGCTACGCACACAACAACGATGACAAGATGCTGGAGTGTCGAGTCTGCTGCAGCCTCGGGAACTTCTATGCCCAGATAAAGGTGCAGTAACCTAAGGGAGACAAAGGGGATTGTCTCATGGATTCAGGGAAAAATTCAAAAGGGTGTGGATTTCAGCTAATTTCTTTGTTGTGGAAGGTGAAGTACTGAGAGAGAGTTATAAGCTATCAAAAATGTCTTAACAAAAAACAAAGAAAGAAAATCATTTTGTGCTAGTTATTTCCGAGGTCTGAAATAAGAAAGGAGAAGGGATGTTTCAAAAGCCATGGCTTCCGCTGTGCATCTTGAGAACTAAAAAACTACGATGACTTTTTCTGCAGTCTCACATAATTTACTAGAGAATGGGTTTACATCTTTAGTGAATAATTTTAGAAACGTAGAAATGTGTTTGGGTTCGAGGGGACCTCCAAAGGTCATCTAGTCCAACTCCCTACACCCAGCAGGGCCTTCACTCACCAGACCAGGTTGCCCAGAGCTCCATCCCACCTGACTTTGAGTGGCTCCAGGGATGGAGCCTCCTCCGCCTCTCTGGGCAGCCTGTTCCAGGGATCCACCAGCCTCAGATTAAAGAACTTTTTCTTGATGCCCAGCCCAAATCTCCCTTTTTCCAGCTTAAAACCATGAGCCCTCATCCTATTATTCCTTGCCTGGGTGAACAGTCTTCCTCAGCCTTCTGACTGGCCCCTTTCAGGAATTGGGAAGTCACTATAAGGGCTCCCTCGGAGTCTTCTGTTGCTCACGCTGAACAACCTCGACTCTCTCAACCTGTCTTCATAAGACAGGAGTTTCAGCCCTCAGAGTTTTTGTGGCCTCCTCTGAACTTGCTCCAATAGGTCCTCATCCTTCTTGTGTTGGGGGCACCAGAGCAGAATGCAGGACCCCAGGTGAGGCCTCAGCAGAGCAGAGGGGCAGAAACATCTGACTCAATCTGCTGGCCACACATATTTTGAAGTTACTGCCCCAGTGTTCTGAACCCAGAGTGTGCAGCAAATTCATAGTTGTTTGATGTCCTGTGAGAGCATCCACTGAAAATGTGGCACGTGAAGGAGGAGCAGAGGGACTTGAAAGGCGTACAAAAACCTGCTGCAGGGCTAGTTAACAAGAAATGGTTGTCTTTTTGCTGTGCTTCTGCTGTAACTGCTGTCTGCTTGTCTGCCTTACAGGACTATGAGAAAGCCTTGTTCTTCCCATGTAAAGCAGCTGAGTTGGTGAATGATTATGGAAAGGCCTGGAGCTTGAAATACCGTGCAATGAGCCAGTACCACATGGCAGTGGCCTATCAGAAGCTGGGGCGCTTGGCAGATGCTATGGACTGCTGTGAGGTATAGGGTATGGGCAGATGCAGAGCGGTCAGGGCTCTCGCCAAGGGGATCTTGCCCACAGGATGGGGAGGAAGACAGATGCCATAGCACCCACACTTGCTCTAGGTGTTCCTGTTTCCTCCCAGCCTTGGAGCTGTGTTTGAGTCTGTGAATGGCCCTTGGCTGGGACCCTGTGAAGATATCTTTCCTTGCTGTTTCCTTGGAGCTGAGCTGTTGGGAGACCAAGCTTTTTCTGACCATAGAATTTCTTTCAGGAGTCCATGAAGATTGCCCTGCAGCATGGTGACCGGCCTTTGCAAGCGCTGTGTCTGCTGTGCTTTGCAGATATCCATCGCAGTCGCAAAGATGTGCAGGTACAGCAATTTCCTGCCAGGAAGGACAGAGAGGGCAGCGAGAGGATGTAAAAGCAGGCCATAGCAAAATCATGTGTTTTCCTCCGTGCTTCTGCAGACAGCCTTTCCTCGGTATGAGTCCTCCATGAGCATCATGACAGAAATCGGCAACCGCCTGGGCCTGGTCCAGGTGCTGCTAGGAGTGGCCAAGTGCTGGATGATCCAGAAGGAGCTGGACAAGGTCAGCTACAAACCTGTTTCTACACAGTTTTGTTAGACTACATTAGAACATCTGCACCCATCGGAGTGCTGCAGAGACCTGCTGCCCCTAGGGCCCACCACCAAAGTCTGCTGCTTGTACAGTTAAGTTTGTTTGCGTGGCCCCTCTCAGCCATGAATGTGCTACTAACAGGCAGACTGTTAACTTACAGGATGGTCTCATTAGTCAGTCCTGATGATTCTAAGCACTGCACTGAGGGGAGGCAGCCTGCTCCTGCTATTGCCAGCAGTCAGCTCTGGAATAGATTCCTCTGCCTACTGTTTAGTAAGGAGCTTAGGCAGTTAGCTGTGGTATCAGCAATGTTCAGACAGCTCTACAGCTCCACCATGTGCTCTCGGACAAAGGTGGCACCCCTGTCCTAGGCAAAATTTATAGGTAGGTGCACTGTCACGTGAAACAAAGAGCAGGAAGAATCATTTGGGAGTGGACAAACGATCAGTATAGTACAGCTGGGCAGTGTCATTTATTTGGCTGACACTTAGGCAGTGTGTGTTAGAATCCAGATTGCATTACGTGCTGTGGGAACATTACAGGGCTGCAGAATGAGATCCTCAAAGGTTAGTCTTGAATGAGTGCTGAAGAGCCTGGTATGTCTTCGCAGTGCCAAATCATGGTGCTGGTTTGGGCGTAGGTAGGATGAAGATTCTCTTATTGCTTGAACAAGACACAGAAATGTAGCTCAAGCAAAGCACTGCAGATGTTAGGAAGTCAAGAGTTGTCTGTCAGAAAACCGAAGTTCAGGGCGCTGTCAGCGATGGAAGGAGACACTGCGTTCAGACCTTTACTGGGTGTAATCCATTCTGTGCTGCGTTTTCAAAAGAACAGGATGGGATGCAGTAAGTAGCCTTCTACACAAGACAGTGGCTGGAACATCCCAGCACAGTCTTAGTCTCAGTATCACCAAAACCCACCGAAGAGATTGAACTCATGATCTTGTATTATGTTCCAGGCATTAGAGAGAAGTCTGCCCCGCTGGGTCAGGGACCTTATGTCTGTTGCCCCAAATGTGACCTCCTCAAACATCAACAGCCCTGAATACTTGGGGGAGGTGGGAACCCATTTGATCTAACAGCTGCTATGCTAAATACTTTCCTTCAGCGTGAAAAAGCCGTGTAGCAGTACACTCCTACTTCACACCATGTGTAAGTAGGACAACGTGGGTATGTGAGCAGAAGGGAAAAACGGAGGAGTGTGTTGGTGGTTCCCATCCCTTTCCTCCTTTCCCCTCTTGCACAAGTGACACTGGAATTGCCCATCAATTTCTGATGGCAAAAGGGAAAAGGCTTACTTTGCTCGTGCTTCATCCCATCCTCCGTGAGCATGTGTGACCAAGCTTAAACGACTCTGTTTTCTCTGCTTGGAAACACCAGCTTCTGCCAACATTACATCCTTGCTTTGCACTGTGTGGCTGGAACAGAAATGTAGCTCTTAGGTTAGTTGTGGCTTTCCAGAAACCAATCTTTGCTTATGGATGAACTTATGGGAGTGGATGGAAATCCAGCAGACAGCTACCTTGCATCTCTGGAGTTAGTGATGCTTGTATATCTAAATTCTGCTCTTTCCCTCTTTACTGTAATAGTTTTCGTAGGGCAGACATACAAGTCTGGTTTTGATATACAGGTTAAAAAACTGATGACACATGCTCTCCATTCACAGGCTCTGGAAAGCATTGAAAAGGCACAAGAGCTGGCAGAGGGTCTAGGAAACAAGGTAGGATCCTACAGCTTCTCCTTAGGACTGTCCATAGTGTTCTGTCAGGAAATTTAGGAAGCCCAGTGTTGGAACATCCAGATGTAGTGTTGCTTACCACCATGCCCGTGTTAACCGGTCAGTGCTTGGGACTTACTTGTTGTGGGGAGTCGCACAGAAGAAAAGAGAGGGAGGAGTCTCAGTGGGGTGAACGAAGGGCAATGGGAAGCAGCCAAAATGGGGTATGAAACCAGCAAAGTTCTAGAGGGTTAGGGGTCTTGTCTTGAAAAATGTTACTGCCTCGCGTATCAGCTGAACTTTGTGCTGGCTGAAAACAGAGGGGAGCGCAATACAGTGCATGACATGGATGGCTCAGGAACACCACCTGGATGAAAGGGCTGCAGAGTGCCTAAAATCTAGTGTCCCCTTTCACAGTACAGAGAAGTAGGCTAATGGGAGGAAGCACTGAGAGACCAAATGCCCTTATGACTGATCCTTTCTTTCCCTGGGGCAGCTCTCTGCATGAATGTTTCTCTGACTGGCTGATAGGCCAGTATTAGTCTCTGCTTATGTTACTGGCCTGTCTTCACCTCAATGCTCACTTACGCTTCTCCCCTTCACATGCAGCTTGGCCTGCTGAAGCTCCACTGCCTGTGTGAAAGGATATATCGCACAAAGGGGCAGCAACGGCAACTGCGTGACCATGTAGTGAAGTTCCATGAATGTGTGGAGGAGATGGAGCTGTACTGTGGCATGTGTGGAGAGTCCATTGGGGAGAAGAATAACCAGCTCCAGGCACTGCCTTGCTCCCACTTCTTCCACTTAAAGTAATGAGCTGGACATGTTAGAAGATCTTTGTCATTATAATAGCTGCAGTAGGACAGCCCTACGCATACTGTTCCCCAGGCCTTTGGCTTGCTTCCCTGGGCCCTGCAGGGTCCCACTGCGTGGCTGTGAACCTTATAGCCTCTAAGTGAGAGATTCAGCCACCCCACTCCCACTTCTCCTCTAAAAGATCCCTCACCCCGTAGGTGCCCAGCCCAGTTCAGGTTCTTATTTAACTCCTCGGGGAATCCGTTCTTCCCTCCCAGGGGCAGTTTACTTCCGTCCGCCTCCCCCCGACTACTCCTTCCTCTCTAGTGTGGGGCTGGGCTGGGCAGAAGGTGCCGGGGGCTGCTGCGCGGCCAGGAGCGGCGTTAGCCCAGCCAGCGCGTCACCCTCCGAACGAGCGGTTAAAAATCACCGCTTTTGACAACGCAGCCTCCCCGTGACACCCAAATTAGAATCGACCTAATCACTGAGCCGCGGGTCGATGGGAAGCCCCGGGCTGCAGGGAACATGCTGTTCGCTGCTGCTGCCGCAGCCGCTCGGGGCGAGGGGGCACGACCCCACCGCAGCATCCTGTGACGGCGGGGGCGGCCCGGGCCCGGCCCGCAGAGCACCCCCCCCACCCCAACGCGCCTCCTCCCTTTGCAGGTGCCTCCAGAGCGACGGAAGCCGCGGCTGCCCTAACTGCCGCCGCTTGTCTGTGAAGCCCGGCTACGTGTGACGGGCCCCGCCGACCGCTCGGTAGCGCCCGCGAGCAATAAAGCTGTGGTTGCGACAGCGCGGCCCGACATGGCGTCACCGTCACGTGACCGCGCGACCGCGGCACCGCCCTCCCTCCTTCCGCGCTCGGCAGATTCGGCAGATTCCGCGTCCGGCGGTGCCCGCGTTCGTTCTCGGGCCGTTTTGCGGTGGCGGCGCTGCCG